>CABHPR010150737.1:0-23361 GCA_902168415.1 Peromyscus melanophrys | reverse complement strand
CACACACACACACACACACACACACACACACACACACACACACACACACTTTTATTATATGTAGAGAGAGAGTGTCTGTGCCCCAAATTCACTGTATAGCGGTCAATAACATTAAATTACTAATCCTATTTCTACCAATTAAGTAATGGGATCACAGGTTTGTGCCTTCATATCCAGTATATGTGCTGCCAGAGACTATGGTCAGGGTCACTCATATGCCAGGCCAGCATTCTACCATCTAAACAATGTCTTGAACCCCTTGCTTGCTATTTTGTTTAAACTCACCTCTAATGGAGATGCTGCTATTTCAAGCCTCGACCTTGTATGGTAATATGTACAGTTTACCTGCGCCCATGTCATGTTGAACTTACAGAAACCAGGCTTTTATTTACTTGTATTCTCACATGAGCTTGAACCTTGGATGGTGATTTTTAGGGTGAAAATATTCTGTACTGTTGCCACTTAGTTTGTTTAAGAAGACAGGTCCCAGGCCCACTTCTTGTTTTCGATCATGACCACGCCATTTTTTCTTTTGGTTTTCACACTATTCAAATATCATATATTCTTAGTATAAGGAAAAGACACTATTGAATTTTGAAATAATCTCAATCGTAACTTGTACACTAATAGGCTAAATCAGTTCCAATTCCCACAAACCCCCTCAGTGGTCAGAGAAAGCAAAAACATAAGAAGCAGGGTGTAGACACAGGAGGAGGTGGCATTTTATTCTCAACAAGTAATCTCCTATACTCTAAAGAAACAGCTGAATAAAATTACTAAAACAATTACACTTTCTCAAATCTGTTCTGCTTAGGGAATATATACAGGGCAAATCACACATGACTAGAGTTTAAAACTAAATCTTGGGACATGAAACCAGTTGCAGTCATGGCTACATTGTGTCACGTATATAGAAGCTTAGTTTCCATTGTGGTTAGGTTATCACACAGATGCTGGGATATCAGGTAGAATTATTGTGTTTCTTCATTATTTCGAGTCAGTTTATAACATATTCCTCCTTTCATCTGACTGAGACACATACTACTTTTAATATTCCCCTAAAATTTTACAAACAGCTAAAGCAACAACAGTAATTTAAAAAAGAAAAACATGAAATTTGTTCTCAATGCAATTATTGTTACTTTTGTTATAAAATTGAAGACATCATTACGCTTACATTGGCCATCCAGCTGACTTGGAAGTGGAAGCCAGGGCTGCCAGGCTGACAGCTCCAGCTTATGACTCACAGGCTGTCACATAGCTGAACTGAGCTTACTCATTCCTTCTGGTCAACCTAGACTCCATTTGGGTGCTGGGCCATCTTCACAGATGATGTTTAGTATGAACACATTACACCTGACACACTGCACATCAGCAAAATCCAGAGCATGACACTTGTCCTAATATTACTAAGGTCCATGTCCACATGACCTCTAGGAAGATTCAAGTGCAGATTCCAAGCTTTCCTGAGATACACTTTTCCAGCCTCCCCCAGGAATCATGCTCCTTGCCATCTCTCCAGCAGCATAAGGCCCACCTGTCGGCTCACCTGGCCCTGACACTTACTCAAACTGTCTTTCTGTCACTTATACAACACTCTTGATGGCATTTTCTGGCAGCTTCTATCGCTCAGAGTATCACAGTCTGGAAAACATTAGAAGCATGGAAGACTGCCTTGAGTCTCAGGGGCTGCTGTTAAGTGCTTGGCAATGTCACAAGGCTGAGCCACCTGCCTGGAAGAAGTTTTCCTCACCAGCAAATTCTACCCTCTCAGTCACCTCCAAAACTCAAATGTTCATAAATACTACATCATTTCTATGTTCTATTCACTATGATCTTTATGAAAGTCAAGGCATTTAACAACAACGACGACGACAAAAATCAGTACAGCAAAAACTCAGCCTTCTTGATCTCTACTTTATTTTCTTCTGGATGACTGCCTTCCAGCAGCCCTTCAAACATGGACCACCTGATGGTTATGTAAGGGTAAATCCAAGTGGAAACATTCTCATTCTCCTTCCTAATTTTCCTCTGCTCCTCAAAGGAAAAAGAAAAAGAAATAAAACAAAAATGTACAGATGAGTCATAATTACAAAAATCTTAATATCTATCCCAGAGACTTCATTCAGAATGATGTAGTTCACCACCTCTTGACAAATCATTCACAATCACTTGTTTCACTAAAGAAAAAAGTTTGCAAAGTAGAGACCTCTTTGTAAAGCTGTAGATCCAAAAGAGAAGTGTATGAAATTTCAAAGAAAAGGGCAAATATACTGTGAAGCTCAGAACTCTCAGGTTTCGTTAGGATGGAACTAACAACAGAGCCCAACATCAGAGGGAAGTGGAAGCAAGCATTTTCGAGTTGGATGACTCGGTAATACTGGAAAATTAATTTGTGCTGTGCAGACACCCAACGATTGCTCTCCGCCAATTCGGAGAGCCAATACAGCAAGTAGAGAATCAGTTCATTAGCTCAGCTGCAGAAGATGGTCCAGCTTCTCAGCGGGACATCTAAATGCTTTCCCACATGGCTAAGGTCTCCTAGGGACTAATTTCATACAGCCGGGAAACAGGTACAGTCTGAAAAATAAGTTTTGTGCTTTGTGCCAGGACTAACAGAGGGGGAGGATGACATTTGAAATCAGGCCAGGAAAGGAAAGGAAACAATATTTTGCCTCTTTGAGTGTTTAATTTTAATGTTTTTTTTTTCTTTTTTAAATCTGGAGGAAGTAAACTCCTGGAAAAAAAAATTAAGGATTCAGAATTGTGCTCTTTCCCGTGGGGAAGACTGGTAACTTCATCCCTAGCACACTATCAGTTAAATGTGAGTTTTATTTAGGGTTCAAGCTCTGATGAGTCTACTTTCCTTTTAACTAACTTTTTTAAATGTGGCCCTATTACAAATGCAGAGAATGACCCAAGCCCTTCAATGATGCTTTCCTTCAATCTCCCCCATCCACCTGATAGAGAGATTACCACTCTTCATGCATAGAAGCTGGGGCTGCAAGCCTTCCCTTCTATATCTCTGTTGCTGCACTGTTTAGGAGGTGTTTTGTTTGTCACCATCTTTTCCTTTGTCTTTTTATACCCACGTAGGAACCCTTCCTTTCTCACTGCAATTAAAAGAAAAAAATTGGCAGTATTAAGAAAACCTGATCAGTGTTAAAAAGACAGCTCAACAGGAAAAGCTGTTGCCATGCAAGCATGCTGACCAGAGCTAGGACCCCCAGAACCCATGTACAAGTAGACATACTAGCACACATCTGTGAACTCAGTGGCTGTGCAGCAAGATGGGAGGTGGAGATAGAATTCCTAAAACTTCAGGAGCCAGTTAGCTTGTCATATGCAGTAGCATACATTAAAAAGAAGGTGAGGAATGGCATCTGAAGTTGTCATCTAACTTCCACACATGCATTATGATAGGAGTGTACACCCAGTGTGTAGACACATAATGGACTTTCTCATAGTCACTCTCCCTTCCCTTGATTTAGCTGTTCTTTCATTCTGCTGTGTGCACATGCAAGGTGAAAGGTAGGAGCACCCCACTGATGTTTACATCGACATCTGCAAGTCTACAGCTCCTGCTCCTTCAAGCTCTTGAGTCCCAATGAAGGGAGCCCAAAAGATTTGGATCCCATATGACTCCCCTCCCACCACAGTATCAGAGACCAATTCCTAGTTATGCAAATTTAATTTCTGAATGCATTATTCCATAGAAGCATAGTTATGCTTTGTGTTTAGTTTCCAAGGTGTTATTAGGTCATTACTATAGTTCAGCTGCATGATGACTGAAATAGGCTTTTGTGAGTGGCTGGGGAACTAAAACACATTTCTGCAGGAAAAAAAAATGGCTCTCAACTTCAAAAATGGACTTATAAATCAAGCTTCTATTCAGTGCATAGTAAGGAGAAGATTGGTAATAAGAGGTATTCATTTTTATTTGAATATATCTTATATTACAAACTTGATGTCAAATAAAAAAGGTAGATGTTTCTAAAATCATTTTATAACTCCCCTACAAACAGCCTCCAGCATTTATTCACATACCCAAACTAATATGTTTGTACGAACCTGTTCAGTTAATATTAGTTAAAACTGATTTATTAAGCTTGCCGGACCTGGCTTTTTCTTTTACTTAACTC
Organism: Peromyscus melanophrys; assembly: GCA_902168415.1. NCBI lineage: Eukaryota > Metazoa > Chordata > Mammalia > Rodentia > Cricetidae > Peromyscus > Peromyscus melanophrys. The sequence goes on along the minus strand of CABHPR010150737.1, from coordinate 19,219 downwards.
ACTGCATCATCAAAGCAAGTTTGTTACAATTACCTTTTATTGAGGCTGCTTTTTATTTCTCAGATTTATTACCGTGGTTGTGAATATCCAAATGGAAACAAATATCAACAATGAAACCCTAAACAGAGTATTAGTCAGGAGCTCCTTGCTTAAGAAACGCAGTGGAGGAAATGGATGATGGGAATCCTTCTGCAATCCAAAGGCTGGCTGGCCTAAGAGACTGCTAGGGATTAGTCTCCCATTTGTGGGGATATTTCAATTCTTGCTCTTTTCAAAAGGGCAGAGCCATCATTGGGGTCGCTTGTGACAAACCTGTTTGTTTTCTCTTCTCTACAATTCAGACCCAATTTCAGTGTCTTTCCTGTGCCCCTCACCCCTCCTGCCTGCACCATTCCCTCCTCCTCTTTCTTTCTTCTTCCTTTCCCTTTTGAAAACTCTAATGACTAGAATAAACTAAAATGTCAACATTTGCAATTCTGGAGCTTCATTTGAGCAATAAAAATAATAATTAAAAGGGTAAAACCTCAGAGAGAGTTCTTCATTTTATATGGTTTGCCAGCAATGATGCACATTCAAAAAAAAGTCAGTAAAAGAATTAATTAGAAGCAGGCTAAGCTCAACAAGCTCTGCAAGTTAATGAAGCAAAGAGGAAAATGTCATCTGTGAGACCCAGAGCTGTGCTGGCTCAGATAATATCCACTCCTGCCTTCCTCTCCTAACTAAACCTCTAATCTCTGCTCGAGAAATCAATGCTAATGACGTGGATTTACCAAGAAATGACAGTAGCATAATGCCAGGAGAGCTGCTCCCATTCTGAGGAACTGGGAACTGGTGGGAACATTTCACACTTCTTGCTGACAGCACGTTCTTCTGCGTGCTTCATGTGGGACTCGACATAATGGAAGAGCTTCATTTTATTTTATTATCATTCTTCTATTGTGAGTTTGCTTTTTATATTGCTCCCTCTACCCGCCTCTCCAAGGCATCGTTGTCTTCTGTGGTCATAAGATTCCTACCCCTGCCATCCCTGGCCACATACTACAATCGGGGCCTGTTTCCTCTTTCTTCAGAACAGTTCTCTGTGGCTCAATCATACAGGTGGCTTTGAGTACACAGGGTCTCTCTCTCTCTCTTTCTCCTTCTCTCCCGTTACTACTCATATAAAAGAGAATTTATATGCACATAATATCTATGGTTATACACACTATAAGGATGTTTTTTTTATGAGCTATGTGAAATGTGTGAAAGTGGTCTCATGAGATGATGATGGGAGAGAAACTCCTATCTCATGTGACATACAGTCAACACATTTCCAGCACATTTCCATGGCTGTGTCTGCATGCTGGCCAAAATGCACTGCCCATCATGATATCTGATGGTAAGAGTGGTGGCAGGCAATTAGGACTCAATTCAGCACAGTGTATTTCATTACTGTAAAGTTTCCTCCTTCTACTTTAAAAAGGTTGGTTATAAGACAGCTTTGAGAAAGTCCCTGTGGAGGCATTCCGAGAGACATTGCCATCATAGAAATCACAGAGCACTTTTGCAGAAGAACACCCATGAATATTTGGCAAGATTCATCTCCACAAGTCTCATTGCAGTGTTTGATCCCATGAATGCTTGGCAGGTCTTGACTGCACTGAGAGCCACAGAGGGGGGCAGACTTAGGAATGACACCACCTTGAGGACTTTCACACGCAACAGAATTTGGAGAGTGAAGAGAGTAGCAGTAATGACCAAGACCCTGTGTAGAACCAAACTGTGAAAGGGTTTATACCTTAATTATTAACAAAAAGTTTAAAGTTAAAAATATAAGCCTTTGATATAAAAACAGTCATAGAATAAGATAGAAGGAAAGTAAATATAAACAGTAGAACTAAGATGTTGCACAGAGCCCAAGATTGCCTTAGCCATGGATTTTTGACCAGGTTTATGTTACCAGACATGAATTCTCTCCAGAGAAGCAGACACAAAATCCAATCAGAAGGTCACTGTCACTGGTTATCCTCACAATAGTGCCAGTCTTCCAGCAGTAAGTATGTCTTGCCTGGCATGTCTTGGGTTAGTGTGTAGGATTTACAACTTGCTAAGACTATTGATAGTTTTCTTTCTCCCCAAGATCCTGCATAGCATTTTTCACCCTTAACAAAGCTAGCTATCAGGGAGGAAGCCTCCAGCTCACTTCAGCTTGATTTTTCAGTACCTTGCAATAAAGGTGTCTGATATCTCCAGCAACAAAAACTGATCAGTTTGTTTTGATGGGTAACAAAGAGGAATGGCAAGAACAAACAACTCATAGGAAGCTACCCTACATCTGGAACTAGAACTTTGTTTAATAACCTATGACTTTTATGAGCAGCATAATTTGGCCTTTTCTCCCCCCATCTCTCTCTCGCTCTCCTCTCTGCTTACCAAATAATACATTTCATCTAGTTTATTCATATACACTTCCTTTATGCTAATGCTCCCTTCCTCCCTTCTTAAACCCTATATCCCACTTTATCCATCCCTGCCTAAATTTTCACCCCTGGTATTTCCTCTGTGTCTTTTGTGTTTTCTTTTCGCCTATGTTACATTGTCCCTCTCCTTACATAAAGCATCCCACACCCTAGTGGCCTTTTTACTTTTATGACTTCTACATATACTCCAAGTTAAGCACACAAATCTAAGACCTCAATGCTAGACTCTACATATGAGAGAGAGCATGTGACATGTCTTTCTGGGCCTAGATTATCTCACTCAGTACAATTCTTTTCAGTTCTGTTTATTCACATATTCATTTTTCTTTTCTTTACTGTGTATATATATATATATATATATATATATATATACCATATTTTTATTACCTGTTATCCATTGATAGACATCTAGACTTATTCCCCAGCTGTGATGAATAGAGTTCATCATAGCATCATCATCATCATCATCATCAAACACAGTTGAGCAAGTATCTCTAGGATATGGAGCCCTTGGGTAGATTCCCAGGATTGGAATGGTTGGGTCATATAAAAATTATATTTCTATCTTTTTGAAGAACTCTACACTGATTTTGATAGTGGTTGCACTAATTTATACTCCTACCAAGAGTGAGTAAGAGTTCTTTGTTCCTCACTCACTGGCATTAGCTGTCATGAATTCTTGATGACAACTATTCTCTTTGGAGTGTGACAGAATCTCAAAACAACTTTAACTTGCATTTTTCTAGTGTCTAATGATAGTCAGTACTTTTAAAAATGTATATTATCACTCGCTTGTCTTCTTTTGAGAATTATATGTTTGAGAGCCCCCCAAGATGCCTTCTAAATATGTGTTTAGACCCATAGACAAATGCTACTCTCAGCCTTAATCAAAGAAATTTCTCTTTACAACGAAAGATGGTGATTGCACAGACATATGGCTGCTCAAGGTACTAAGAATAATTAGTTGAGTAAGAATAACTAATTCAGTGCTCAGTCCTAAAAAGAATATTGCACCAACCTTCCCAAGGCTCATTTTAATACCGGAGGAAAAAAAGTAGTAAGATACAGAAGATGCATAGAAAGGCAAAAAAACAAAACAAAAAAAAAAAAACAACCCTTTTTTCTTGGCATGGTATGGCCAATGAAATTATGTTCTTATAGTGATTGTCTGCAATGGGTATGCACAAGACTTGCTCTCTCACTGTCCATCATTGGTCAAGGAAATGATCAAATAGATCCTGACTCCTTATTGAACTATTTGGTTACTGATGAATGCTAGAAGAAGAAAAGACATTGTTTTCAATTATGTATCCACTGATGAATCCACCAGGCTCCAATAGATAGTCCCAAACCCATTGTCACACTGATAGTCCTGATTAAACTCAGCCATACAAAACAAAACAAAAAGAGGTGGATGGGGGAAAAAACTTATAGACAAAGGGAGGATATTGGTGGTAGGAGAAAGGTAAGAGAGGATTGGGTCAGGAATTAGAACGTCCTGCATGTTTATACATATATACATGTATGAAATTGTCAAATTGTCAAAGAAAAAATTTAATGAGTTATAAAACAACAAATATATTTAGGTACACAAGTATTTAACATACTGTTACAATTTTCACGTGTCCAGCATAGACACGTAACTACAGATTGTAGTGTAGAAATAACACACTGTGACACACAGCTTAAGTGCGTCATAGAAAATGTTATTTAAATTGGTATGGGCACATTCAATCATGCTCAGACAACAGATTAATAATATATTTATTGGAATATGTTGTTGTCATTAAGGACACGACTGCATTTGTGTTTTGATTTAATTGGTTTCTTTGCTTTGTTACTGTCCCTGAATTGTCAGATATTTAATAAATGCATCTGTAATACAAAATTTACTTTCCATTTCAATATTTACATTTTATTATAAATTGTACAAATGCAACAATGGGCCTATGATTCTCTTTGGTATATTCCCATAGGACCTTGTACCTGCAAAGAACTGGAGACAGAATGCATTACATGTTTGTGCTAGTCCATATACTAGTAGCTGTGAGAAATAACTTTAGTTCTTCTAAAGCTCTTTATTTGATAAAATTATATGGAAAGTATACAGCACACCTTTTCTGTATTTTAGAAATAATGAGGTTGAAAGTGTTGCTTCCCAGTGACCCACTACACTCTTCTCCTCTTTCTCAAACTAGCTCCTTCTACACCAGCAGTATATAATTCACGTCTAATTTGCATGAGACCATCCCATCTTTTCATTATATTCATCATATACCCATTGGCTTCCCTTTGGAGAGATAAGAATCTTAGCACAAGTGTCATAAATAAGAACAAAATGCCTACAACAACTCTCAATTTATAGCTACTACTATGGATAAAATAACTAGTACAAACTACAATCTTTGCTAGTTTAGCCTTTATAATATCATTAGAATAAGATACTAGCTTCATGGAACTCAATAACAATTTGGATATCTTAAGAAAGGAAGAGAGAGAGAGAGAGAGAGAGAGAGAGAGAGAGAGAGAAAGAAGAACTGAGTATAAGCCTTGGAAAGGGTATTAAATGTTAACTGCATTATTTTCCAAGAAACCACAAAATATTCCGACTCTTCCTATTGTGTTCACTGCATATAGCACCCAGATGCATACGTTTATGCACACACACTCTATACTGAATGTTGTATACACTTTTCAGAGAAAGACATACATATAAATGAATGTGTACTAAGACATGAACACAAGACAGTCTATGTCCTACCATGTATAATGACACATTTTTTGAACTTTTAAAATTTTAGTGCCAGTTTGGACACTTCCTGGGCAGAAAGGCTTGACAGGAATCTTTCTAACCTTTTTGGGACAAAGTTTCTGTCTTCCTGTTGAAGTGAGAACTGGAACTTTCTCTAACAGGAACTCAGTTCAGTTTTAGAAAAAACCCAAAACTTCCAATTCTAGAACCAAACATATGAATACATAACCTGAGTCTTATGCTGGAATAAATATTTGTTAATTTTACAGATGTTTATATGAAGGCAAAGAGGATACAACTTGGTTGTTATGGGTGAAAAGTTTCTGGATAGATAATTGAGTCAAAAGATAAATTTTTAATAGTTTTTCAGGAAGGGGAAATTTGAATAGGCTTTAGCATTATGCCATAAGCTTGCAGAGGAGAAACCCAGTGGAGGGCAGTGCAGTGAATGAGAGTTAATAATGAAGTAAACACAAGGCAGGGTGTCTCATGAAGTGGAAAAGGTCCAGGTTAGTCAACAGAATGTGTCCATAAGCAAACCAGAAATGCCCCAGTTCTGAACTTATGCTGAACTTTGCAGGGTTCATGTACTTCTTACTTTCTTCCAGAAACTAAATGAAGAAGAAACTGATGGGAAAATTTTCAAACCAGATGTAAGAACTTACTCCAAACACAGGCAAAATAAATTCACCAAAACAGCTACAATACTGTTTACTTCAAGCTCTCAGTAGTAGTTCCTTCAGGGTAAAACTCAAAGGCAATATCCTTCCTATAATCTGGCATGAGACTGGTCTCACCAAGATGCACTAATCATATTCAACTTCCATCAGGTAAATTTTGGCATCAGATGTTTGACATTATTCTTTCTACACCAAAATGAGATAATAAATGAGGTACAAAAGTGAGTGTTGCCTTCACTCAGGGACAAAATTACAAAGTTCAAAGGGCAATAACATTGTTGTACCTCCAGGGCAGGTGCACTGCTGCTGTGGAATAATGCTTTTGTCCACTGGTTTAATAAAATGCAGATTGGCCAGTAGCCAGGCAAGAAGTATAGGCAGGACAAGCAGAGAGGAGAATTCTGGGAAGTGGAAGACTGAGTCAGCAGATGCCGGCCCACCGTTCAGGGAGCAGAATGTAATGGCACACAGGTAAAGCCACAGAACACGTGGCTACATACAGATTAACAGAAATGGGCTGAGTTTAAATGTAAGAGCTAGTCAGTGATAGGTCTGAGCTAATGGCCAAGCAGTTTTAATTAATATAAGCCTCTGTGTGTTTATTTGAGTCTGAGCAGGACTTCGGGGCTGTGGGAGCGGAACAGGACCAGGAAAACTTCAGCTATACAATGCTGTTTATCAAAGACTATAGCCTGCCTTACTTTTCCAAGCCTACCAGTCATTCAGACAGTACAAATTCCAGGACAGACTTTTCAGGCCTGTCACTCATACACCTTGCATCCAGGTACTGTTGCATGGTTTCAACCCATATACCAATATGAATACGAACTTATGTAACTGTAGATAGATGTGTGTGCCCATACACACAGGACCTCTCATTAACATAGAGCTAGCCAAATATTCTGAGCTTACTGATCAGTGAACCACTGGGATCCCATCCACTTCTGTCTCCCCAGCACTTAATTTGCAATTGTGCATACTATCGTGCCTTGATTGTTTTTTGTTTGTTTGTTTGTTTTGTTTTGTTTTTTAACGTGGGTTCTAAGTGTTGGTCTCATATTCCCATACTCACAAGGCAAACTGCCTTATTAACTCGGCTATCTCCAAGACCCAGTGGTGTAACCTTTGGGGCGAGTCAATCGAAAAGTGAGATTATCTTCTCTGTCCTCAAATATTGGAAGAAATTACATGACTATTGGAGAATGGAATCATACTGGAGTATTACATGGGAAAGAAAAAATATTAACAGTGCTATGCCATCAAATTCTAAGGGTTGTGTGATACAGTAGCTTGCTTTACTCAAATAGTATATATTATTCACAATACATGGTGAGAGCAAGTAGCTCTATGAATCCACTAGAGATGGGAAGTCAAATGCAAGGGCCTTACTCTGTATTGCCCATGCTTTTCCTTTTTAAGTAAGAAGAGGTGGTAGACAGTCTTCTGGAATGGCTCAGGATGGAACTAAAGGGTAGATGTAGAGTTTATTATAGCCACATCAGATGTTATCTCTTAAAAACTAAATAATCCCAAATTCTTTGCAAATGGCCTTCCACAGGAAGTGGCAGAGCACCAGGACATGAACAGCTCTTGGGAGAAAATCCAGTTTCCTCTGTGAGTATGGGGTTGTGGTATATGAAGCAGAAGAGACTGGCATCAGGATCTGCAAAGTTGATTGTGGCCTTAAGCGAATGGCAAGTAGCACATTGTTAGGGCCTGATTGCAGCAGGCAGGGCACCCAAATATAAAAGATAGCTGTGTTTAGAAAAGGCTAGAAGCCGGGCAGTGATGGCACATGCCTTTAATCCTAGCACTCGGGAGGCAGAGCCAGGTGGATCTCTGTGAGTTCAAGGCCAGCCTGGTCTACAGAGTGAGATCCAGGACAGGCACCAAAACTACACAGGGAAACTCTGTCTCAAAAAACAAAAACAAAAACAAACAAACAAAAAAAGACTAGAGCTAGAATTATCCTCTCTTGATAGCCATGCAATCTGACAGCATCATTGGCCCTGCTGTCCCTCAGCTGGCAGACTGTGGGATCAGTTTTAACCATGTAAAGTCACAGCCTGAACTGTCAATGGCAGGATACTGATGAGAGTCCAGTTATTTCCTAAATATAAGTTCATTTATTTTATTTTTTACATGTGTGTCTGTTAGTCCTGAGTGTGTGTTTGTGCACCTCATGCAAGTCTGGTGAAAGTGGAGCCCAGAAGAGGGTGTCAGATGCCCAGAGCCAGAGTTATGTATAAATGTGCATTAACTTGAGTGCTTGGAACTGTACCCAGGTTCTCTGAAAGAGCCGCAACTGTTCTTAATTACTGAGCCATCTCTCCAGCCTTGTATTTCCCACATTATAAAGTAAAAAATATACGATCTGTTTTGGTCTCTGCATTCCTTGATCATAGTTAATGGCTAAGGGTAGGCACTAGACTTTCTTCCAATATAGGAATATGGGGATTATGGAGTTTAAGAAAATGACATAGTATTAATAAGATAAATATAGGAGCAACCTACAGAATTATATTTATTTAAATATTTTTAAAGTATATAATATTGCCACTGTTTGCACAACTTTTAAATTACAACAGGTTTTCACGAGATTTATTTGATTTGATTTTTGACAACTCAGGAAGATATCACTGCCCGTGTATAAACTGATGAAGAACCAACTGTTTGTTGAGCATATGGTAACCTCTCCAAGATTACGCTCATTAAAAGATGAAAGCTTTCTTCAAATTTTAGAAGTGGCTTAACCTGTCTTAAACATTGACTTCCAAAGCCATGTTCTCATCAACTGTCATCTAAACAATTGTACTGGGTGTGCACTTTAATACAAATTCACAGCTTGACTATTGCAATATGACTGATAAATGATTGACAAGTTTTGTACTCTTGAATATATTAAAAACAAACAGGACATTTCTTATGCAGTTTCTAATATAATAGATTCACCTAAAATACACTGTTCAAGAAAAGTGATTAAGCGAAAACAAGTTGCAGGGGGACTGTTTGTTTGTCTGTTGGTGTGTTAGTTGAAGTCTTCTTCAACTATCAGCCTAGAAGTTACATCAAATACACACAAGAGTTATGCACAGACGGACACTGGATTAGTTTCTCTGTTGAGCACTAACTCCTCTTCTGATCCTTTCCTCATGGGAATTGTCCCTTGTTTCTTTCACAAAGAAAGGATAAAACCGCCCATCTTCTCCAGTGCCACAGGATTTGTAAGTTTTGTGTAAGAGGAGAAAACTGACATTTTTGGTGCCAAAAGAAGGGCTCCTTTTTCTTCTTATAGAAAATCAAATAATGGAAAAAATGTTGTTTTATTTTATACTGTTTGGGCCCAATGCTGTCATTTTCCCCAATTAGTGATCCTTTCAGAAATGATGATTGTGAAACTAATTTACAAGGGCATGAGATAAAGTTTTAAATGCAGAACCTAAAGTCTAGGAGGAGAGATTGTCTCTGACTCCTCTTCCAAGGAATCATGTTGTGAGTCTTACCATGAGGTGTGTGTTTGTCCTTTCCTAGCTTCTCTCAACAGCGTCTCTCCTAGGGTCAGCATTCTGGTCTCTTTCACACTTGAGCACTGTTTCAAAATGTGGCTGTGTTCATACATGCTAGTGAATCCAGAGAACACAGGCCGAGAAATAAAGGCTGACCCCTTCCTCTGCCACCAGGCTTACTTTGGAAAACAGATGCATCAGTCCTTTATGGAGGTTTTAACATGAGAAAAATAAAATTTGTGGGGATTTTGTGATAAGGTTTGAGAAGAATTGTTGGTTTTACAAAATTAACTTTTCATGTGTATTTCTAGGATTGTACTAATTGCAAAATGAAAGGTCAAATATATATGTATATATAGAATTATAGCTATATAAAGATCATATATGTCATATATATATGTCTGTGTGTGTATACAAGAGATTGTCATATAACATCATTCCTTCTTCTTTTATCCCTCCAAACGCTCACATATAACCCACCCTTGTTTTCTTTTTCTTTGTCTCTCTCTCTCAATATGTGTGTGTTATTCACAAATACATAAATGTAACCTTCTAAGTTATATAATATTATTTATATGTATGTAATTTCAGGTCTGATAGCTTGGAATTATTTTTTAAGCTGGTTTCCTTCTTATCCACTGTACCTGTGGGTTCTGTTGTAGCGGCAACTGAAAACAGGCAAGTTTCTTCGTGCAATGGCCCCGTGTTTTACTTGGTAGCTCATTCACAGATAGATGCAAAGAAATATGACTTTAACCTCCACCATCTACAAAACGGATTTCATGAGGTCTAATGGTTGCCTTTTGATTCAGTTCCGCACATTTTCCTTATTTTCTTTGCAGGTTTTGACATTGTTGATGACTGTCATTTTCTTTGAGGAATTTTCTCCCTTAGGTACTTATACCTAAAAAAGCAGTTATCTTATCTATGTGTAATCTACTATCTATCTATCTATCTATCTATCTATCTATCTATCTATCTATCATCTATCTATCCATCTGTCTATCATCTATCTACCTACCTCCATCTATTTGTCATCTATTTAACCATCTACAAATCTATCATCAATCTACTAAAATTCTTTCATCTATCCTCTATCCATCTATCTGCCATAATCTATTAATGTCTGTTTGTAATCTAGCTAACATCTATCAATAATCTATTTACCTATCAATTTCTCCATCTCTGAAACTCTTCTTGCTTTACTCCATTTTTCTGTCCCTTTGTTTACTGTTACATTACATTTTAAATATATTATTTTTTTAGAATTTCATACGTGCATACATTGTATTTTGACTACATTTAGCCCCCTTCCTCCAGTTAACTGCTAACAGATTCACCTTCTCACTACATTCTAACTTCTTATCCTCTTTAAGTTTTCTTTTTTAGCCCACTGACTCCAATTTCTGCTGCCAATATATTCATGGGTGAGGGACCATTCTTTTCTCCCTCCTCTTGCTTTAAATGATTTCCTTGGATAACTTTAGTTCAACTCCCATTGAAATCAATTATTGCCTTTATTAGCATTCAGATATCTCTTCTGAAGTTTGATCATTTATGAAATAAGTGTATGAATATTGTGAAATGTACTTACTCTCAATGGAAAACACTATCTTTCCCTCCTGTTTTAACTAAACTCTAAAGAATGGCACAATTTTCAACCTGAATATCCCAGTCAAAACCTTGATGAGGTCTCCCAACCCCAGTACTTTCTAATCCAGCATGTTGCTTCATCGTCTTTACAGGTTTGCGCTAAGTCTGTCTCTCTCCATCTCCAGAGGCAATCTTTAATTCAGATCTCCTTCACTGTTCATTAGGATTTCTGTGGAGTCCGCAGCATTTTCAGTGTCATGAAATGACTATACTGCAGAATTCTTACAGGGACAACTCAGATTTGATGACATGTTAAAAATCTACTTGGGTTTCCCAGCAGCTCTGCAGAACTGGGTCCCGACATTTTTCTTAGCATCACTTCCTCACTCAGCTCCCCACCTAGATCACCTTACCAGCATTGGCACAGCACAGTCTGCTTCCCTTAATTTCTGTGTTGTGTGTCTTCTGCTTTGTCCCAGTGGCAATCTTCCTATCATTTACCCCATCCATATACACCATGCTTCTCCTTATTTCCATGCTGTGTTTCTTCTGTTTGCTGTTCCTGGTTTCCCCTTCCATGGCCCCACTGCATCACATGTATATATTTCCTTGCCTCTAAAATGTTTGTGCTTCTTCTAAATCAGTACTTCTGTGTAGGGCTGCCCTAACTCTTTGCTGACAAAGCTTATTTAATTTTTTCACTATATATGAGAGTCATGGTTTAGATAGAAGTTCCTGGAACTCATTTGAAAATTGACATAAGGAGATCACAGGGAAAATTTGTGTCAGTCACTGAAGCCTTAAAAAATTCCTTATGGCTCTATGGATAGCCTCTCTGCATGTACTACAAAATCAAGTTATAGCAGACTTGCTGGTGTGGTGTTGTGTTTCCTGTGAGGATCTTAATATACCAACAGTTATCTCTTGATAGAGTTTCCAGTCTACAAAGTATTCTCAGCCACAAATACCTCATTTTTCTGACCTCTTTGGTGACAAATAGGTATTTTTTAGCATTTGTCTTGCCTTTATAGGGACCTCATCTTCCTTTACAATTGCTTCCTCCAAATTCATGAGCTAGTAGTAACATTTTTAGAGGGCTAATGTGAAGGTGTAAGAGTATAGACCTGGCATATGAACATGTAGATGCCTGTGTACAGGCATGTAGGCATAAATCTGTAGCCATGGGTGTGTAGCGCTAGCATGTTGGTATGTGTAGGCATATTATTATGTATTGACATTTGTGAAAACTTCTAGCCATACCAGCATGTGTAGAATTATAGGAATATGTAGGCATGTATGTAAGCATGTAGGTACGTGTCTAGGTACTTTGACATTTTGGTATGTGTATGCATATGTGCAAGGATTGAGGCATGTAAGCATGCAGACAGGCATGTAGAAATGTGGGCATGCATATAGGCATATTGGCATATAAGCTGGCATGCACATATGAATGTACAATCATGAATGTGTAGGCATGGAATATCCCATTGACTTCAATGAGAATAATTGTTTCCTCATTTTCTAGCATTAGTAAGAAAGAAAGACATACAGGAAAACCATCAGTTTCTTCATCTTATGTTTTTCTAGTCAGAATATTTATGTGCATCTGTCACTTATTCTTTGATGTAACTCAAATTCTTGTGAAAGAGTGGTTGCCACTGGAGTAGGCTTGCTCAGGTTTCAGTGAACAGGAATATTTTGCTAAGTATGCTTTTTTCCCCCTATATCATAGTTCAGCTGTTATCATAAAATTTTTGAATTAGAACTTTGGAGATCACGGATTCTGTTTCATCCTTGTTATTTCTTGCTCATTTTCATTTTTTCAGGAAGATCACAAGTTTCAGATTATAAATTGTTCACCCATTAGCAAGTGAGTCCAACTTAGGAACATTTTATAGAGTAGCAAGATGTTAAGTTTTGTGAGGGTGTGCATGAGAGGAAACCCATGGTCTGTTTCCTTCTTCCCTCACTTTTGAGATGCTTTCAGTCAATGGACTATTGACTTATTTTTCTTAAGACTCTCCTTTCCTTAACTTCCATTGATCAGACTCTGTTTTGATTTTTTTTTCTTTCTCTCCTTCAGCATTCATGGCTGTTGTTTCTTGACCCTCTGCAGTAATTTTTCTCTACCTCTCTTCTCTAAGGTATATTCTTCAGGCCTCTATCTAGTATCATTTCTTGTCTTATTCATCATTGTTCTTTCCTTATTATTGTCCGAGTTTCCTTTTATCTTGGCAATAGAAAAGTCTATTTAATGACATACAATAGAAATAAGGGTGTCCTTTTGGATATATTCATTTCTTTCACCCAACCTACCCAACAAGTGTTGATTTTTTATATTCTTTAAACCTGTTAATTGATCACATTTGTTTTCTCTCCATCATCACCAACTAACCTCAGGTCATCCAAGTCATTCCCCCAAACAACTGCAGTGGCCTGCTTGGCATCTGTCCATAACCACTTCTATAATCTGTAAATGTATTCCTAAATACTGGGGTCTGAATATTTTGAACATAGACTATCTTCCAATGCTGAGATTCATGCACCACACATTCACACTCTCAATTTAATTGTTAGTAGCTACATGGCATAAACTGAGATCCTTAATGTAAAAAAAAAGGTGGGCTAGCCATCTATTTTCAACATCCCTGTGCTGGCTACTTTTATGTTAACTTGACACAAGCTGAAGTCACTGGAGAGAACGAGACTTAACTGAGAAAATGACTCAATGAGACCAAGCTACAGACAGGCCTGCTAGACATTTTCTTGGTCATTGATGTGGGAGGGCTCAAAACATTGTGGGTAGTTCCACCTCTAGGTAAGTAGTCCTATGTTCTGTTAGAAAGCAGGCCGAGGAAGACAGAGTGAGCAAGTCAGTAAGCAGCACTCCTCCATGGCCCCTGTATTAGCTCCTGCCTCCAGTTCCCTGTATTGTTTGAGAGCCTGCCCTGACTGCCTTTGATGATGAACAGTGCTGTGCAAGTGTAAGCCAAATAAACTCTTTCCTCCCCAAGTTACTTTGATCATAGTGTTTCAATGCAATAGCAGTAGCCTTAATTAAAATAATTCCTTCCTCATCTTCTCTCACATTTTATCTGTATTTCAGTTCCCTTATAATATACTTCCATCTTCTTTATGATACAAACCTTGCTAAGTGTTGTATCTGGTGTCTTTTAGGTCTGTTTGATGCAAAGTTATCAGGAAGATTGATCCTTTGGTTTCTTTCTTTCTTTGTTCTTTTTGTTAACAATCAGGTGATGTTTCAGTTTACTTACTGGTGTGTTAACCACCATTATTAAAAGAAACTTGAAGAGGACAGGATTTATTTCACCTTACAACCCCTAGATCACTCTACCACTGAATAAAGTCAGTTCAAGTACTCAAGCAGGAACCTAGAGGCAGAATCTTATGCAGTGGTCACAGAAAAACAGCACTGCTTACTGGCTTATTCCTCTTCACTTGCTCAGCCTGTTTTTATGTATCCCAGGACCATGTGTCCAGGGGTGGTACCGCTCACAGTGGTTGGATTCCTTGCCCCCATTTAAGTCATTAATTTTAAAAAATGCTCTACTGGCTGTCTGCAGGCCAGTCTAATGGAGGTATTTGCTCCACTGAGGCTCTCACTTCCCAGATAACCCTGGTTTGTGTCAAGATGACAAAACAAAACTGAACACCACAGGTGGGTAGCCCATTGGACTTTCACTGTTTGATCTCTGTTCCATTGTGAACCAATTATTATTTTCTTGTTTTTAACTTCTTTCCTTGATATGTACCTTAAAACGGTATGAAACCAGACTTTGGGGTTATTGTTAGCATCAAATGGATTGAGTCAAGTGAAGTTCTCAGAAAGTGCCAGATGCTCCAGAGCTCCCAGTGAAAACATATTTTGACAACATCATCTTAACCAGAATCATGTGTCACCATTTTGAGGATTGTCAGTTTTCTTCTTAATCATACTTTAAGCATAGTTTTACTTGATAGCATTCCAATTGTATACTTCTGATTCATGAAACTTATAGTTGATGAGGTAACAACCATGACTTTGCTTTCTTAGTTTATATCTGGCATGATGTCAATAATCACATCTCATCATACTCTAGATATTTTACAAAATAAGTATATAAGAGCCCCCATAAATGCTTATTAAATTATTGGATATGTAGATAAATGGTACAGTAACTAGTAAGAATAGAGACATGTATTACCAAGCCAATACTGTATCAAATGAAAAATTGTATAATGCACTTTAAGAACAATACTCAAACTAAGGAAAGCACTGAAGATTGAATATAGAAATCTTTGATAATATAATGGATATGTAGGTTAAACTATTGTTCTGCATGTGTCTCTGTGTGTGATTTGAGTGCATATATGTGTTTGCCTATGTGAAAGTGTACACACTTACCTGCATATACATATGTATGGGTGCAGATGGAGCCCTCAGTCTGATACTGAGTGTCTTCTTCAATTACTGTCCCCATTATTCATTGAGGTGGGTTCTCTCAATTGAACCCAAAGCTCATAGATTTGTTTGGTCTAGCTTACCAGCTTGCTGTGAGGAAACCTGCACTTCTGCCTTCTGAAGCCTAGATTTTCAGGTAGGCTTCCACAAATACCTAACACTTAATTGGATTCTTGAGATCCAAAGTCTGGTGTTCATGGTTGAATGGCATGAACTGATGTACCATCTCCTCAGTTCCTAAACTAGTTACAATCACAGTCTATAAAGTTTTCAAAGGACAGTTCAAGCTAGATATAGTAGCATATGCTGGTAATTGTAGCATTCCAGAGGCTAAAGTAGGAGCATTGACCGTTTCAGCCCAGTCTGAGGTACTAAGGAATTTGGAGGTAAGCCTGGGCTACATAGCAAGGTCATGCACGGCTCACAAAAACAGCAACAGAAAACTTCACATGAGCAATCTAGAGTTTCAAATCACACCACGACACTAAAATGGAAGGAATCATTCTGAATTCAATCTTGGAACAAGGCAATAAACAATGAGAAAACCACTTTCAGAGTCTAGAAAACATAAATAATTCAGTCCTGGAAGTAATACAATGTAAAGCCACAGAGGAATAAGAATTTTAGCATTTTTATCATTGATTAAAAATCCACAGACTATGAGATGAGGATCTGTAGTTGGTATGTAAAATGAATAATTTTTTTAAAATATAAAATTTTTAAAAATCCACAGATGAAAAAAACATAAATATTTAGAAAATGTTTATTCTATTCTTCCAGTAATGAAGAACAATCATGTACTGTTGTTACAAATCACAATAGGACCTTATGACTTGTCCTCACATACATGCCTCAGTTTCAAAACTGAACACTTCTAACTGTATGCCTATTTCTTTAGATCCAAGCTATATATTATGCTATGTATATGAGGCTAAAATACAAATTTGATGGGAGCACAATGGGTAATGAACTTATCCACTTTAATTAATTATTTTTGCCCTCTAATATATTGTGTTGAGAATATTGATGGCTGATGATCTCAAGTTGAAGACCCTAGGTTGGCTCAAAATGAAGTGGTTTGAAGTTGGTCACTGATATGATTCAGGATGACCTTTCTTTTTTCCTATTTTCTGTTTTAAACTTTTTAAAAATTTGTTCTTTGTGTCTTTCATATCATTCATCTCCCTGTCCCTTCACACTTGCCCTCTTCCCTTGCAACCTCACCCACAAAATATTATAAAATTTAAGAGAAAAGAAAAAGAAAAAAAGAAAGATCTAGTCTTGGAAGCTGTAGTGTGACACAGTGAGTCATACAATATATCCTTTGGTCCACACATCTTTACTTGCAAGTGTTTATTGCAAAGAGTCATTGGTCTGGTCCGAAGCCTCTGGTTTCTGCTACACCATGGATACTGGGCCCTCTCTGAGGCTCCATTTGTTTATTCTGTTGTTGCCTGTGTGTTGGAGATCCTGAAGCTTTGGATCTGCACAATGTGCCTTTTCACATGCTCCAGCAAATTATAGATGGTATACTTGTTGGGGTAGGCCAACTCATAACCCAGAGTTGGTCAGGCCACCAGCTCTCCCCCATCCTCATCACCAGGGTGAGCTCTCCAGCATTGCCCCGGTTAGTTCACCTTATACAGCAATGAGCAAGGAGAAGGGCCGGCTCTCCTGCTTTCATACCTTCAGTGACAGTTTACCTATACCTACACCATCAGTGCCAGCTCTACTGTGTTGCCCAGGCGAGGAGCAGGGACCAGTCTCCTGAGTGATGTAGCCGGTAAGAGTCAGGGACAGCTCTCCCACTCTTATGACCTCAGGGCCAGGTCTCCCTACTACCGCAGGCAGTGTGGGGTGAGGTTGGGGGCATCCTTCCCTCACCCACACCACCATAGGTCCGATGAGGGCTGGGGCCAGATCTTCCAAGCTCACATTCTCAGGCTGGTTCACCTGCCCCCTTGTCAACAGGGTCAGCTCTACTGTGTTGTCCAGGAGAGATGCAGGAGCCACTCTCCCAAGCTCTGCAGCAGGTGAGGGCAAGGACACCTTGCCTGCTCTTGTAAACTCGGGGCCAGGTCTCTCAAGGGCCACAAGCAGCAAGGGCCTGGGGGAGGGGGAGAGTATATAAAGGGAGGGGCTAGATCTCTCACCTGGTTTTTTTTTTCTATTTTCTTAGACCACTTCTCAGCAGCGTCTAACCCAAAGATGTTAATTCCTTCATTTCTTTCTTAGTCATTTTCCCACTTTCTAGGAATCTCTGATGAAGTAGTCATTTCAACTTGAGAGCTGTGGTACATTTTATTCAATATCACAAATTTATTTTAAAAGTATCAGTCTTTACTTTCTTCAAATTAAGATACTCCTTATGGTTCATTTTCAGTGATGGGTAATCCCTAACTTAAATCACTTTGCTGAGAACATATGCATTTGATTAGCACTTTTGCTGGGAGCTGTTATCTTCAAACTCCACTCTCATCAGGTATTGTCCAACACAAAGTATGATCAAAGATTAAGGACCCCAGGGACATCTGGGTCCTGAACTCATCAGCTTCAAATCCTACTATAAATTATCCAAATGAGGCATTTGGCGAGATTCTTAACTGATTGTGCTATTCAGGATACCTCCATTTCAATTAGAAGTGGTATGACATATGACAGCTGAGAATAAAACTAATAATTTCACTGATGCCAGGGAAGGTTATAGGACTTCAGGGGATTGCAGCAAGTGTTACAGGAAGTCCACATTCTTTGTCCCTGTGTGTGCTTTTGAGTGAGAAATCTTTTAGTTTAGTCTACCAGTTTGCATAGAACAGTTAAGAATCTGTCCACGTACAGAAGTTCAGCAGGGAGGAAAACTGCTGTGCTCTGATTTGAAGTGGCAAAATTAAAGACACAGGTATACGTAAACCAAGTCAACAGAGATATCTTTACTTTTATTGCTGACTCTGGTGCTGTGGATATCGCTCTGTATAAATAAAACACTGATTAGCCAGTAGCCAGACAGGAAGTATAGGTGGGACTAACAGAGAGGAGAATTGAGGGAACAGGAAGGCAGAGGGAAGACTTCAGCCGCCGCCAGGACAAGGAAGATGTAAGGTACCAGTAAGCCACAAGCCAGGTGGCAAAGTATAGATTAATAGAAATGGGCTGAATATAAGAGTAAGAGCTAGATAATGATAGACCTGAGCTAATGGCCAAGCAGTTTAAATAATATAAGTGTCTGTGTGTTTATTTTATAAGTGGACTGTCGGACTGCCGGGATTTAGTGGGACCAGGAGAGAAAACTCTCCAGCTACACTCTGGATCTACATGAGGCACATGAGTCTACTGACTATGATGCATATAGTAGTTGGTATCCATTAGCAGCTTGACAGGATGTAGAGTCACTGATCATTGGGTTGTTTGTGACGGAGTTTATAGATTGAATTGACTGCAGGTGACATCATTCTATGGATTAGGGTTCCATATCAAATAAAGTGTAGAAATCAGGCTGTGCACTGTCATTCACCTCTCTTCTTTGACTGTGGACACAATGTGACTACCTAACTCCCATTCATGCTGCCTTCTCCTCCATGAAAGACTGTATGCTCAAATTGTAAGACAAAATAAACTCTTCCTTTCTTAATTTGCTTTTCTAAGTATTTTTTTCACAGCATTAAGAATAGTAACTCTGCAGAATTTCAAAGACTCCTGCATCATGAACATCCTCTCTTTGAACACCAATAGAAGTCTTGAGGTTCTCACAAAATGTTGCATTAGGAATT
>CABHPR010150736.1:31842-42458 GCA_902168415.1 Peromyscus melanophrys | reverse complement strand
CACACACACACACACACACACACACACACACACACACACACACACACACAGGTTTTAGATTTGTAACGTAAGAGTTATTCTAAGAAAGGGTCACTTGCTTAGGGTACATTATGATACCTTAACTAGGTATCAGGGACTGGCTGGCTTTACCAACAGAGAATCACCTTCTTACTGTCCTGAAGGCTTGACATCCTAGATCAAGGTGGAGCAGGGTGGGTTTCTGATGAGATTTTCTTCTCAGCTTGGAAACAGACACTTAGTCCTCACATACCCGTCCTCTGAGGCTGTGGCGGGAGCCAGCTCTCTGGCACCCTCTCTTACAAGGACACTAATCCACTGAATCAGGATCCAACCCTTATAATTTCACTAACCTTTATTTACTTCATTAGAAATTCCTCTTTGCCAGGCAGTGGTGGCACATGACTTTAATTCCAGTACTCAAACTCAGAGGCAGGTGGATCTCTGTGAATTCAAGGCCAGCCTGGTCTACAGAGTGAGTTCCAGGATAGCCAGGACTACACAGAGAAACCTTGTCTTGAAAAAATAAAAAAAAGAAAGAAAGAAGTTCCTCCCTCCCTTCCTCCTTTCTCTCTCTTTCTTCTCTCTCCTCCTCAGCCTCCTTTGCTTCCTCTTCCCCTTCTTTTTCAGTTTGATGGTTTGGTTTGGTTTTGAGAAGGAGTTGTACTATTTACCTCAAGCTGGCCCCAAACTCTCAATCTTCCTGCCTCAGCCTCCCAAGTGCTGGGATTACAGGCATTTGCTACTACATCTGGTTAGGGTGTCCATTTTAAAAATATAGCCATGCCGGGCGGTGGTGGCTCACGCCTTTAATCCCAGCACTCGGGAGGCAGAGGCAGGCGGATCTCTGTGAGTTCGAGGCCAGCCTGGGCTACCAAGTGAGTTCTAGGAAAGGCACAAAGCTACACAGAGAGAAACCCTGTCTTGAAAAACCAAAATATATATATATATATATATATATATATATATATATATATATATATATAAAACCATATTAAAAAGGGGAGTTGAGGCTATTTTCTGTCCCACCCTGTCCCGCAGCCGCTTCCAAATAATCACTCAGAGAATTATATTAATTATAAATGTTTGGCCAATGGCTCACGCTTATTACTAATTAGCTCTTACATTTTAATTAACCCGTATTTCTTATCTATGCTTTGCCATGTGGTTCATGGCTTGTTACCTCATTTTCTACAGGTTTTGCTTCCTCAGTGTCTGCCCCAACTCCACCCTTCTTCATCTCCAGTTAGACTGTACTATTTTGGCTATTAGCCAAAACAACTTTATTTATCAACCAATGAGAGCAACACATATTCACAGCTTGCAGAAAAGACCGTCCCACAGCAGGAGTGACATAAATATGAATACCTATTGAAGGGACAGAGAGAAAGATGAAAAACCATACTAGCCAATGGGAAAGTAGGGGTAAGGCTGGCGAGGCAACACTAACTTTAGAACAGTTGGGAAGTCAGTTCCGTAGCCCATGAAAAGGACCAATGGGATTGTTGGGAATTGTTGGGGTTGGTCTATGATGGGTTGAATACCAAGTTTTAGAGCTGCAGTTTTACTTGCAGTATAGGAGTTGGGAGTCATGAGAAGTTCTCAGTCAAAGAACTGTGTTATAGAAGATCGGACTGGTGGGTACCAGCACAGTGGCAGCAAGACCAATGGTTTAGGAGTTTAGGGATCCACTTTTTGTTTATTCCTCTGTGTGTGTGTGTGTGTGTGTGTGTGTGTGTGTGTGTGTGTGTCTGTGTGTGTATACATTTGATGTACATATTTATGCAGGGGTGTGCACATATGACTAGAGAATATGTACGCATTTAAAGGCCAGAGGTCAACACTGAGTATTTTCCTCTATCACACTCCATTGAACTAAGGCTCACTAATTCAGCAAGGCTGCCTGACCAATGAGCTCCAGGGATCCAGCTATCTCCGAGTGCCCAGCACTGGGGTTACTGACCAGCTCCACCACACCTGACTTTTACAGAGGTGCTGAGGATCTGAACTCAGGTCCTCATACTTGTGGGCGAGCACTTTACTGACTGAGCATCTGCAAGCCCAAATTTGAGGAACTCCTGCCATTGAGCAGAAACCATCTTCACAGTTTACACAGCAATTTCTCATACACAGTCCTGTGTCATTTAAGGATGTGGATACATCCTGAGTAATGAGTCACTGGGGAATTCTGTCACTATGTAAGTGTCAAGTGCACTTAAACTGACCTAGATGCTGCAGGCTAGTCACTCCATGTGGCCTCTTGTGGCAGATTTGAGATGTGAGGCTCTGCCAGACTCATGTAGCATACTGTCTTCCAGTAGGCTTTTTTTTTTTCATAAGTAAAAGGAATACACCTCAACATAACAACAAAAAGTACAGTAAAAAGCTAGGCATGGTGGCACTCAAGAAGCTGAGACAGGAGAATGATGAGTTCTAGGCCAGCTTGGATCACAAAGCAAGAGCCTGCTTCAAATATATATATGAGATCAATAAAGCCAGGAGCACAGTTATTAATTCCCATTATCAGGCATCATGTACTACATGGAATTGTGTGTACTCCACTGCTCCATGAGTGGCAGGGGGTAGGTTTGCTTATTCCTGCAGCATCCCAAACATGTCAGCGGTGTGCTGTCCTATGACATTTGACATGTGTTACCAAGCAAGGGGAATTGTCCAGCTCCGCATTATAATCTTTTTGAATGTGTGTGTATATGTGTGTGCCCATGTGAATCTGTATGCATCACATGCTTACAGGTGCCCTCAGAGACCAGAGGACATTTGATCACCAGGAAATGGAGTTACGGACATTTGTGAGTCACCTGATATGGGTGCTTGGAACCACACCCAGATCGTCTGGAGGAGAAGCACTTTAGCGCTAAGCCATCTCTCTAGCCCATCTCTATTACAATCTTAAGGGGCCACCATCATGCCTAGTACATCCTTGACCAAACTGTCACTTTAGGATACAAAGCTCTATTACTTTAAATTGCCCCTCACAGTTAGAATACGCCCCTTCTCTAGCCACAGATAGGACAGGAACAAAGATCAGTATCGCATGCCACAAGAGTCCCCAAGAGACTAGGATGGGACACCATAGCTTCCATTCAGGAAGTCCGTACCTGATCACAAGCTGCTGTCCCCAGAGTCCCAATAGGAATTAGGAATTTCAGAACAAGCACGCAGCTTCCCAGGTCGGCCTAGACTCCTGATCATCGGCCAGGGGTCCTGATATATTCCATTTAACTCTTAAAAATAGTGAAGCTGAGGCGTTGTGCCCATAGTCTCTACACTAGGGAGACTGAGACAGGAAGATCATCTCACATAGCCCGTCTCAAAAAACAAAATAGGGGGCTGGAGGGTTGACTCAGGGGGTTAGAGCACTTGCAAAGGACCCAGGTTTGGTTCCCAGCACTCACATGAGGGCTCACAGCCATCAGTAACTCTAGCCCCAGAGGATCCAATGCCCTCTTCAGGCCTCCACAGACACCAGGCACACATGGTGTTTCTGCATACACACTGACGAAACACTCATATACATAAAAATGTACAAATGTTGAAAAATCACCCAAAAACCAGGCAATGGTGGCACATGCCCTTAATCCCAGCACTTTGGAGACAGAAGCGGGCAGATCTCTGAGTTCAAGGCCAGCCTGGTCTACAGAGTGAGTACCAGGACAGCCAGAGCTATACAGAGAAATTCTGTCTCAAAAAACCAAATAAATAAATGAAAGAAAGAAGTATAACAGCATAATACACTGAGCTATACCTGCCCCCCTTTGAGACAGGGTATCTCTGTGTGTACAGCCCCACCATTCGGATAATTTCCATATTCACAGACTCAACTTTTCCTTCCACGAAATTTGAAAAGGCAGCACCAAGAAGGGGGAGTAAGGGAGCTGGTTCTCAGGAAAGACATGCTCTGGTCATGTGGCATGGTTGATCCATGCAGAATAAAGAATCTCCAAGCCGGCCAGTGGTGGCGCACGCCTTTAATCCCAGAACTTGGGAGGCAGAGCCAGATGGATCTCTGTGAGTTCGAGGCCAGCCTGGTCTACAGAGTGAGATCCAGGACAGGCACCAAAACTACACAGAGAAGCCCTGTCTTGAAAAAAAGCACCACTTTTAACAGGTGGTACTGACTCCGTGAGTTTCTGCTACATTATTTAAAAGGAAGAATAGAGATATCTAAGATATCTCCTTCATGGTGCTTCCATAGGTGGATCCAGTTGAAAGGAATAATAAGGTTAATTGATAAAAAGGAAATAAGGACAGTTAATAAAAGATGAGTGGGGAGGCCCAGAAGCCACACCAGTCATCCTGCACTTACTGTGCAGATCTTCCCTCCCCAGCACTTGACATTTGAGGTGTTGCATTCTAAAGGAAGCTCATTTAACATTCACAAAGGAAGCTATGTGGGAGAAGCTTGTTAACTCTGGGGACAGAGGCGAAACTGTCCAGGCCCAGTCACCTGACACAGTGAGGCTCTAAGCTATATGTCAAATTACCATAAGCAGCTCGGTCCTCGGGTTCCCTCCTGTGAGCCTCCCTGCCACGCTCCCCAAGCTGCCTGACTGCTGCTTGTAATGAATTAAAGATATGTCACAGGTTATCATTAGGATTGTATAATTCCAGCCTCACATTTGCAAATGAGTTCAGTCTGGGAGCTGGGGAGATAACTCAGTGAGTAGAACGCTTGCCACACAAATATGAAGGCCTGAGTTGGATCTCTGGCACCCAGATAAAGTAAATAAATTGTGTGTGTGTGTGTGTGTGTGTGTGTGTGTGTGTGTGTGTGTTAAAGCTGGGCATGGTGGCTTTGCCTACAATCTCAGCACTGAGGTAGAGAGAGGCAGACCCCAGGAGCTCACTAGCTAGCAAGTCTAGCTTACTCAGCAAGCTCCAGATCAGTTAGAGACCCCGTCTCAAAAAAAAAAAAAATGAAGGTGGATGTGCCCGAGGAATGACACCCAAGGCGGACACCCAAGACCCCTCCACATACACAGAGTTCAATGAAAGCTCTCTCCTGGGTCCTAGAACAAAATCTACAAAAGAGCCTTTTTAACCCAAGTTGTGGTAGGTAGTTGAAGACATTTGATTACTCATAGGAGTCAAGACATGTGCCCACAGTGTTTAGAATCACACTGAGTTGTTTTAATCTTCTTGGTCTGGACTAGAACTGGGGTTCAGCAAGTCAAGCACTTGCTACCCCAGCAATGAGGACCCTAGTTTGAATCTCCAGTACTCACATTAAAGCTGGGCACAGTGTCACGGGTTTCTATAGCCCCAGCTGCTGCTGCTGCTGCTGCCTAGTGAAACAGCAAGCTTTGGGGTCAGCGAGAGACCCTGTCTCAAGAGGAAAACACAGATAAGAACAGGGCACCTCCTCTGGCTTCCACAAGCACACCAGTGCATTACATATGCATACGAATAAACAGAAACAAACAAATACCTTTTTGAATTAGGAATGATGGGCTGGAGAGATGGCTCAGCAGTTAAGAGCACTTGCTGCTCTTGCAAAGTTTGGTTTGAGTTTGGTTTCCAGGAACCATATCAGGTGGTTCACAACCGCCTGTAGCTCCAGCTCAAGGGATCTGATGCCATCTCTGGACACACACAGCATACACTCACAGACACACATAAATTCTTAAAAGTACTTAAGAATGGCCCATGAAAGGTTCATTCCCCCCCTCCCCCCTTAGTTTAGAAAAACCGATACCTCTCTGGGCTCAGGCCCCGGTCACAGTGTCAGGGTTAAATACACCAAGAAAGCTGAGATCGCCAGTAAACACTAGACCACTGCGGTGCCTCCCCCAGAACGGGGGAAGAAAACTGAGATCAGCCAGCATGCCAAGTACACTGGCTCCTCCTGTGGCAAGACCAAGACGAAGAGACGGGCCATGGGCATCGGGCACTGTGGTTGCCACATGCCAACAGTGGCGTCATGCCCGGACCTGCAACACCGCTTCTGCTGTCACAATCAAGTCTGCCACCTGAGAACCGACGGAGCTAAAAGACCAGCAGAAGCTGCCCTTTCAGACATCCCTAGCCTGCAACAAATGTGTTAGTTTATGTAAAAAGAAAGAAAGAAGCCGGACGGCAGTGGCGCATGCCTTTAATCCCAGCACTTGGAGGCAGAGCCAGGCAGATCTCTGTGAGTTCAAGGCCAGCCTGGAATACAGAGTAAGATCCAGCACAGGCACCAAAACTACACAGAGAAACCCTGTCTCAAAAAACAAACAAAAAGAAAAAAGAAAAAGATGAAAGGCAGGTCTAAGCAACCTTTCCTCTTTATCGTGTCCCTCTGGAAGGATCATCCTGCACTCAGGGAGCATGCAGTGTGTTCAACCACACTGGTCTCATGCTGCAGGAGGTTATAAATGGTCACATAAGGAACCCTAGAGCCAACTCAAGGTTACTGAGGCAAACAGGTCTGGAAAAAAACTGTCTGTCAAAGTCAAGGATGAGAGCTGAACCCACTCAGAATTCTGAGACTTTCCTTGACTTTCTTTGAACTCATAGAGATCCACCTGCCTCTGCCTCTGCCTCTGCCTCCCAAGTGCTGGGATTAAAGGTATGCAGTACCACTGCCCAGTGAGATCTCTTTTAAAAGATGAATCTGCCCTTAGAATTCATTCCAGTGTTTTATAGGCCTAAAAATTCTTAAATTCCTAATTGAAATTTCGTGGACCATGCTAACCCCATCTCTTCCCCTGTTGCTCAAACTAGAGAACAAATCCAGAGCTCCCAGCTCCATCTCCAGCCCCAGGCTTGTTTAAAGTCTGAATTATCAGCTCCTGATGAGAAGGACCAAGATTTCGGTGTCCCTTCAACGTACTGCCATTGGTCCTTCCTTTAATGCTCATAATTCTTTAATATGAGACCTAGAAACAAATCCTGCATTTCCCTAAAAGTTTAATCAGATACATTATTTATATATATTTATAAAGGGGTAGGAAGCCTATTTGCATCTCTTAGTTCTCCTTTAAAAAAAAAAAAACACCAGTTAAGACAGACCAGGACAGTCACTATGATGTCAATCATCAGGGTGAACTGAGGTCAAATTTATTATTCATTTTATTCTTCATTCAATCACAGAAAGAAAGAAAAAAAGTTTGAAGACAGGGACCTGAAGAGTATTCCTACCAATTTGACTTGACAATCTTTTGGCATAGTTAGTGTAAATTTAGTAGGGATTCTGCTTCCTGAGTAAACACAGAAAAATCCAGATGTGTCCTGTGGTAGGCCAGAAGGAAGATGTTCTCTCACCATCCTCCTCCAATTTTAATAAGCTTCCAAGTTCTACTTCTGACCAGTAGGTGGCACCAGAACTCTGAAATAGTGAGATAGAAAAACTAGTGATTTGCTGTGAACCTTAGATTAATACCTTCTAAAACTCACACTTCGAAGTAATCTAGATTGTGGTGCCTTTGCCATCTTCCCGTAATCTCTGCACGGGGGAAGAGTGGGTTTAAAGGCCTGTGTGAGCCGTTCTTTCGCCGCCTGCTCGCGTGCTGGCCTTCGATCTAGCAGCTTTTCTTTTTGCCACAGCAGCCTCCAGCGCCGTCGGGTGCATGTCTGGGCTTCACCTTGTCAGATTCCTCTGCAAGCTTGAATGGATCTCTGATTATATCCTGTCAAAAGGCAAGCCAGCATGAAAGGACAAGGGGGTTTTGATGTACCCAAACACTGACATTTCTGTCTGATTTGGGCTGATTTCCCAAGGAGGGAGATAAAATGTTACAGTACCATCCAGACCTTGGAGGAGCATTGTCACTCTAGAATTATGATGACCTTTAAAGATAAGCCTGGGGGCACATAATTCTACCCCTGCCCCCAGCAATGGGAAGGTAGAGGCAGGAGGATATGGACTTTAGGGCAGTGAGTTGGAGGCCAGCCTGGGCTACAAACTAAGGAACCAAAGATGGCCCTTTCAGATTCGCTCCACCAGGGTAAATTTTACTCTAAGACTGTTCAAGGTAGGGGGAGTTAATTCCTGTTTGTTTTTGTTTTGGAGACAGAGTTCCAATGTAGCCCAGGCTGGCCTCCAACTCACTATGATACTAAGGGATTACTGAGATTACACATATATGCCACTACCAATTTACGTTGTACTGGGGATTGAACCCAGGGCTCTGTGCGTGCAGACAATCACTCTACCAGCTGAACTAGTTCTCCAGCCTCAAAGTGGCTTTATCATTGTTGTGTTGAGACAGGCTTACACTGTAGCCCAGGTTTACCCAGAACTCTTGGTGATCCTCCTGCCTCAGTATCCTAAGTGCTGAAGCTACCATACCCTGTTTAAAAGTAGTTTCTGCTGGGCCAGGAGCGTTCATTTCACCCAACTGATTCTGCCCTGTGAGATTCTCATAAGCATGTGCCTTTTTACCTTTGGAACTAAAATTCTGAAATGCTAAAATTTCCCTGCCTATGCCTTAGTCTCCAGAAATATGTACATAAGACAAGAAGTTAAGCTGGAGGTGCCAGTACCCCCATGGATGTCCAGATTAGAGATGGCCATCCACAGTCACTCTGACCTTAGAGCACAGAGTACAGGTCTCTAAGGAGACACAGTTGTCTTTAGTTTTCCTTTTGCCTCCAAATGAGCTGCTTCTTATAGTAGCCCCAGTGGACCAGGAGCCAGCTGGGCCAAAGATAAGGAACCAGGGACACGAACAAGTCTCCCTAAGGGAGATAAGCTGCTGAGTTCGCACGCCCGCTATGACTGATGGACATTCCAACAGGAGCATGTAAGGCGTTATAGAGACTGACAGCCTCGTTCGAATGGTGGTCACGCCCTTGCTTGCCCTCAGTTTCCACTTCTCGTTTATGTTAAGGGTTTACTTATTTTTATTTTACGAGTATGGGTGTTTTCCTTGAATGAATGTCTGTGCGCCACAAGTGTGCAATGCCTGTGGGAGCCAGAAGTCAGATCCCCCAGAACTGGAGTTACAGGTGGTTGTGAGATGCCATGTGGGGGCTGGGAACCAAACCTGGGTCCTCTACAAGAGAAACAAGTGCTCCTAATTAGTGAGCCATCTGTCTGTCCATCCTATTTCCACCTTTCTAACGTCAAAAGGTCACCCTGGACCTGGGCTTTGTATCCAGCAGAACAGCAGGGCTGCTGTTCCTGCCGCCACGGAGCCCTCACTTCCACTGCATGCCTTTCTCTTTGGGGTACTGGGGGCCCTCACCTCCACAGCATGCCTTTCTCTTTGGGGCACTGGGGGCCCTCACCTCCACAGCACGCCTTTCTCTTTGGGGCACTGGAGGCCCTCACCTCCACAGCACGCCTTTCTCTTTGGGGCACTGATGGTTTATGGTAAGCAGAGTTAGCCACTCTTCTCTTTGACTCATACAAATCATTTCCAGAGGCCAGGAGAAGGCTCAGTGGGAAAAGTGCTCAGCGTAGAAGCATGAGGCCTGAGTTCAGATATGAGCATCTACATAAAAGGCCAGACATGGCTGCACATGCCTATAACTCCAGCACTGAGCAGGGTGGAGACAGGAGGATCCCTGGAGCTCACTGGTCATCCAGTCTAGCTGAAACAATGAGCTGCAGGTTCAGTGCATGAGCCTGTCCCCCAAAAATAGGGCCAAGAGTGACAGAGACAGATACCAGACGTTTACCTGTACTCTCTGCACATGCACACACAGGTATGTCCACCTGTGTGTGCATATATATACACACATGCATACACCACACAAACATACACACAAATGATTTTTCATATCCTCCTTCCCTTTCGGTGGTCTATCTACTAATAGGAACTTATCAACATCATTTCCAAATGTGTGTTTCTGGTCCTGAAAGACTAGAATGAAATGGGAGTCGGGGCATCTGAACAAGCATCCCTTTGCAGCACAAGCCTCCGTGATTCTGTAAAAAGGATGCAGGGGTGCAGCATGCTGGTTGAAGTACTCACTCTAGCTAGAAGCAGATGTGTGTTCTAACTTCTAGCTGTGTGGTCTTGGATGAGGAAATTCATCTCCCTGCATCTCACCTTCTTCACCGGTAGGAGAAGCATCCCAAAGGTCATTGTGAGGACTACACAGCACCTTGAACACATGACTGTCCCATAACTCTTCGCACTGCTAAACTGTTCCACCTGCTCATGTTATCACCACCTTTCCTACCAGCTGCAGCAAGACATTCCCGCACAGACCCGGCTTGCATCATTGCAGATGCTGCCTTAACAATGTAACTCTTTGATTTGATACAAGGTCTCCTATAATCCAGGCTGGCCTTGAATATGTAGCTGAGGATGGCCTTGAACTCCTGATCTTCCTGCCTCCATCTCTCACTCCAGGCACATGCCGTCACACCCAGCAATAATGTAACTTTTGAAATGGCTAAACTATACTTTACTTGTCAGGATTAAAAAAAAGAAACAGGGTTAGAGAGGTAGCTCAATGGGAGTGTGCTTGCTTCATGTGCACAACATCATGAGTTCAATCCCCAACAACGGAAAAAAAAAAATACAGAGAGGAAGAGAGAAAAGAGGAGGAAGAGGAGGAGGTCTCAAGTCTTCCACAAGCCAATCTGTAGCAAATCAGCATCATCCACAAACCAGCATCATCCACAAACCAGCATCATCCAC
>CABHPR010150736.1:0-10018 GCA_902168415.1 Peromyscus melanophrys | reverse complement strand
TGTGTGTGTGTGTGTGTGTGTGTGTGTGTGTGTGTGTGTGTGTGTGTTAATCCACACTCTGAAAGGTGCTGTTAGTGGGAATAAAACGGCATAAACTCTGCCTCTTAACTCCAGATGAATCCCTAGAATAATAACTGCTACTAATGTTCACAAGGCATTTTTACAGACTTTCTTCAAGTACAAAGATATTCATACAAGTTTTATGTGTTACACCAAAAAGTTGGAGACAAACTTAACCGTCACCAGTAAACAAACACTTCAAGCTGAACAACACAGTTGCATAACACTGTTTATACATGTTTAGACCAGAGCTGGAGAGATAGGTCTGAAGTTAAGAGCACTGGCTGCTCTTCTAGAGGACCCAGGTTTGATTCCCAGAACCCACATAGCAGCTCACAATTGTCTCTAACTCCAGTTCTAGAAGATCGGACACCCTCATATGGCCTCCACAGGTACCAGACCTACATGCAGGCAAAATACCCACATAAGAAAATTTTTTAAAATGTTGGGACTTAGGAAATATATTTTTTGTATTTTTTAGAATGTTTTGTTTTAATTATTTTGCTTATTTACTACCTTGCTTTTTTGGAGATAGGCTCTCACTATGTAGCCCTGGCTGGCCTGGAACTTTCTATGTATGCTAGGCCTTGAACTCATAGAGCTCTGCCTGCCTCTGCCTCCTAAGTGCTAGAATTAAAGGTGTGCAACAATACTTGGCGTATGTATGTATGTATGCATGTATGTATGTATGTATCTGTGTTTGTCTTCTATGTGTATGAGAGACAGCACATGCCACAGTGTACGTGTGGAGGCCGGATGACAACGCTCTGGAGTTAGTCCTCTCCTTCTACCATGGGGATTCTGGGGATCACACTCAGGCTGTCAGACTTGGCCGCAAGCGTCTTTACCTACTGAGCCATCTCTTCCGTGCGTGCATGTGTGCGTGCGTGCGTGCGTGCGTGCGTGTGTGTGTGTGTGTGTGTGCGTGTGCCTGTGCACATCTTCTTGGGTGAGGCACAAATGCCATAGGGCACATATGGAGATCAGAGATCTACTCTCTCCATGCACCTTTTTATATGGGTTCTGGGGATCGAACTCAGCTCATTGGGCATGGAAGGAACGTGATTTACCAATTGAGTCACCTCATAGGCCCTGTTCTCCTGCTTTTAACATTACTCATTTATATTACTGTATAATAAGAAAAATGTTAACACAGTCTGTTTAAGTTGAGATGCTTTTTAGATGATGTCTCATCATGCAGCCTGCGCCAGCCTTGAGCAAGCGCTGTTCCTCTTGCTTCATCTGCAAAGAGCTGAGGTCACAGGCATGTACCACCACTGCCAGCTTAAATGCAAAAGTTGATCATGAGCATGCATTTAGCTCCTTAACGTCTAGAGACTCTTATGTGACAATAAAGGAATAAATAATCTATCTCATTTATTCTTCAGAATAGCTTTTTAAAGTAGTCTGTTATTATTTTCATTTTACAGTTTAGAGAAACAATAACAGATTAATTAAATTGCCTGAGATTATGTCACTTTTTAAAAAAGTTTATTTATAGTGGTGGTGGGGGCACATGGGCATTTGCACCACAGTGCATGTGTGCAGGTCAGAGGTCAGCTCTGTGGAATCTGTTCTCTCCTTCCACCTTCACATGTGTTCCAGGGATCAAGCTCAGATTGCCAGCCTTGAACCACAAGCGCCTTTTCCCACTGAGCCATCTCACCGGCCCTCGTATTGTTTCTGGGTGGTAGACAAGGAATCGAACCTTCTGGCCTTTCGCCATTTGCTCTCCCAGCCAGTGGTCTCACCCCTGCAATGTACTTGCAGGATGGAGCTCTACACTAGTCAATAATCACTGATGTAAATAAAGCAAGAATGCATACCCCATAAAACCTTGTGTGACTTGATGTCTTCTGGCACTTCAAGGCTAGCATAGACGTCACTGAAATACAGCTCCCCACCGTACTGAAAAAGAGCAGCACGTGTCTGAGCAAGGTTAAAGATTACATTCATTCCAGATAACAAAAAAAAAAATTGATTTTTAGGAAAGCAACTTCAAAATTCCAGTGTTTGAGCTGATACTGATCAAGCTGACCCTTGAACAAGTAACAGCTGCCACCATCATTAAAATCAACACACAGGGCCCGAGGGGTTTAATTCTCCAGTGTCCTATCCAACATAAAGTTGCTTCCTAAGACTCGGAAAGGAGGGAGCCAACAGGAAGTGGAGAAGCAGGAGAGGATGAAGGGAGGGTGACTGTCACCTGTGTGCACTATTTGCACGTATGGAAACAGTGATAAGGGCTGGAGAGATGGGTTGTGGGTAAAGTGCTTGCTACTATGTGAGCACCTGCTGAGTTCTGGTCCCCAGTATCCACGAAAACCAGGGTGGTTCGCATCTATGACCCCAGCTCTGATGGGGCCCACAGCTAAGTCCCTGGAGCTGATCACCTGGCAATTCTACCCAACTTGGTGAGTTCTACGTTCAGTAAGAGACCACACGTCAAAAAAAAAAATAATGATGATGATAATAATAATAATAGTAATAATAATAATAATAATAATAATAATAATAATAATAATAAAGTAACATAAAAGATTTGTCCTATCAGGAAAATTCTTTTAAAAAGAACAAAATGTGAGGGCTCAAATAGATTAGAGCAGTGGTTCTCAACTTCCTAATGCTGCAACACAGTTCCTCATGTGTGGTGACCCGACCATCAAACACTTTGTTGCTACTTCATAACTGTAATTTTGCTACTGTTATGAATCATAATGTAAATATCTAATTTTCAGGATATCTGATATGCAACCCACAAAGAGGTTACCATCCACAAGTTGAGAACCACTGATGTAGAAGAGCCAAGTTCATGGGGCTGGAAAGATAACTCAGAGGTTAAGGACTCATGCTGCTCTTCCAGAGGTCCTGAGTTCAATTCTCGGCAACCACATTGTAGCTCACAACCATCTATAATGAGATCTGATGCCCTCTTCTGGCCTGCATGCATATATGCAGGCAGAACATTGTATACATAATAAATAAATAAATCTTTTTTTTTTTTTTTTTTTAGTTTTTCGAGACAGGGTTTCTCTGTGTAGCTTTGCGCCTTTCCTGGAACTTGCTTGGGAGACCAGGCTGGCCTCGAACTCACAGAGATCCGCCTGCCTCTGCCTCCCGAGTGCTGGGATTAAAGGCATGCGCCACCACCGCCCGGCTATAAATCTTTTTTAAAAACATGCAGATGAAAACATTATTCTCTTCTATTACAAAAAGAAGAAGAAGAACAAAGCTCAGTTTCCGATACCCATACGGTGGATCACAACCACCTGTAAGTCCAGTTCTGATCTCTGTGAGTACCAGACACACATGTGGTGCACATGTATGCATATAGGCAAAACATTCATGCATATAAAATAAGTAAATCTTTTTTTAAAGTTTTTAAATAAACAAGAACACAGGAGGGAAAAAGTGAGTGTCTCTCCTAAATACATTCAGGTTGCCTGAATTTTTAGTGAGTCCGAACAACACAGCCCTAGGTGTCTAGACAACAAACAGACACATCCATAGAATTAACAGTCTTATCCTTTGAAAATTACAGTAATTGAGCAAGGCAGTGGTGGCTCACGCCTTTAATCCCAGCACTCGGGAGGCAGAGCCAGGCGGATCTCTGAGTTTGAGGCCAGCCTGGTCTACAGAGCGAGATCCAGGACAGCCAGGGCTACACAGAGAAACCCTGTCTCAGAAAAAGAGAGAGAAAGAGAGAGAACGAAGAAGAGAAGGAGGGAAGGAGGGAGGGAGGGAGGGAGGAAGGGAGGGAGGAAGGAAGGAAATTACAGTAATGAAGGCAGGCAGTAGTGGTGCACGCCTTTAATCTCAGCACTCAGGAAGCAGAGGCAGGAGGATTTCTGAGTTTGAGGCCAGCCTGACCTAAATCATGAGTTCCAGAATAGCCAGAGCTTTCACAAAGAAACCCTGTCCCAAACAAACAAACAAACAAAAAGGAAAGAAGGAATGAAGGGAAATTACAGTGATATTATTACACATTAAAATTTTTATATATCCTTTGACCTCCTAGGTCAAAGGAGTCAGCAGGGATTGAAGGTGTTATTTAGCTAATTTCAAAAGCGTGGATGCCTATATTCTATAGTAATGTTTAGCTTCTCGTAGTTGATCTCAGTGAAGATCATGAGCTGGTATACAATAACATGAGATCATTCCTACACAGATACTTTAAAATTTTTATTTTATTATTTTTATGTGTGTAAGTGTTTGCCTACATGTATGTCTGTGTCCTGGTACCCTCAGGGGCCAGAAGAGGGCATCAAGCCCCTAGAACTGGAATTACAGATGGTTGTAAGTCACCATGTAGGTGCTGGGAATTGAACCTGGGTCCTCTGAGAGAGCAGCCAGTGCTCTTAACCACTGAACCCCCACCCGAGCCCTTTATAGATACTTCTATTTGAGCAATGTAATAGTTCCATAAGCCAAAAATCCCAGAATTCATTTTCAGAGTGCTAGGGATTGCGCCTTGTGTATGCCAATCACACATCTGCCACTGAACTACACCTTCACGCCTCCAAATCCCAGAATGCTTTGTTTTCTAGCACCAAGAAGCAAATCCTTTCATAGGCAGGAAGAACGGGAAGCTCCTGGAAGTTTCCCTTTTTAAAAAGGCATCCATATAAAACTTCCATCTTAGATTTTCCATAGATAAGATATCTTGGCATCAGAAATAGTATCATTGAGAAACAGGGTCTGTTCTAGAAAAGGCAAATTCAGAGAAACTTTTCAGTGAGTCAACAGGTTCTGGTGACTCCTCAGGTGTTACCTAAGTGCCAAAATCAACAGTAACCAGGAGCAACAGGAAAGAAGGTGAATGTTCTAACGGTCAATGACCAGCAGCCTGAGAGGAAAATAAGCCCTGTCTAGGGCATTACTCTCACCCCATGCCACCCCACCCCGACTTTTGTGCACTTTTTTGTTTGTTTTTTGAAACAGCATCTCAGATAGTTGACCTTGAACTCCACCATGACCAACTTGGCTCCCTCTTAACTTGGTGCATAAATCAAGAGTTTGAATTCTTAGTTCCAAAAGAGAACGTGATCCTGTCAGCCCTCTCTGGTGTTAACAGATTATATCTCCCTCCTGCCCTCACCTTGAGGACGTGATACACCTCCCGAAGCACTTGTTCTTTATCGGGGACAAGGTTGATAACACAATTGGATCTAAAAAACAATAAGGGAAAAAAGAGCAGATGTTGAAGGATTAAATCCTTGAAGACCCAAAAGGGACCTCCATCTTACCAGCAGAGTTACCTGCTTCTTCCTGACTCTCCTTTCTTCCCCATACTCAACTTTTCCCGAGATAAGGGAGCTGGGCAAGTTGTTTAAGACGATCTGTAAGCAAGTAGTGAGTACAAAGTGCAGGAAGATGACGCCTGGTTCTTGTTTTGTCCTGATGTTCACCAGGCAAGAAAACAAAACCCGGACTCGATGCCTATCATGGCAGGTGTTCAAATCCCTCAAAGGCAGCTTTCCCAGTATTTTCATTTGAGGCTAGGTGTGTAACTGAACGGTTAAATGCTTCTTTGCGGTTCAATTCCCAGCATCAAAAGAAAAAAAAAAAAAGCCCAATCCTGTCACTTGGGCATGATTTAACAATGACTCAGGAAAATGAGAAACACAAAACACCATAATTTGCTATGGAAAAAAAAATGCAGTGGTTGCTAAATGTGGTGGTGCATGCCTTTAATCAGGAAGCAAGCAGATCTCTGTGCATTCAAGGTCAGCCTGGTCTACACAGCAAGGTCCAGTCCAGCCATAACTACATAGTGAGACCCTGTCTCAAAACAAACAGAACAAAAAAGAATACCACATAGAGGATGGTAGTCTCACAAAATTACAATAAAGCCTGTAATTGTCTGTGTTTGTGATGAGGCTGGCATCCACATCTTACTGACTGCCGGCTGTAGAAAAGTACAACACATACAAACAATGATGCTCCTGGCCTTTGTTTATCGTTATTTTATGGTGAATTTACTCTGCTTACAAGAAAACACGCTGTAAAACAGTCTGCTAGGCTTTCAACAGCAACCTCGCCCATCTTGAGCGGCCACCACAACCCTGGACAGCATCACCTCTTATGTCTGGACTGCTCTGTTCGTTGGGCCCTGGTATCAACAGGCTGGCTCTATGGTGTACACCACATAGCCTAAGAGTGCAGTGGGTTCGATCATCAAAGTCTGGGTGAGCACACGCTGATGTGCACGCAATTAGGAAACGCTCCAATACAAAGTTCTCACCACACGACCCACCATTACACTCCAGATAAGAGGTGAGTGTGCGTCACCAGAGAGCAGGCTATGGTCTGGCTGGTCTGGGGAGCTCACCGGCTTTAGGTTGGTGGGCAGATGTGTTCACACTGCAACATGACTTTGTCTCCTCCTAACTTACCAACAAATGCCCAGCTGAGGGACAAAAAAAAAAAAAAAAAAAAAAAACATAATATTTTGAGTTTATGCTTTTGTGTTGGGTTGTATACATAGCTATCCTTCACCCCATGGTTGCGCCAGAGGCTAGACATGCCTGGCAACTTTAAATTCTCTCTCAGGCAGCTGTGTTTTGTTGCTAGTGGACTATAGAGAGCTCATTACAGCTTCCTTCCTTTATGAAGGCCTGCTAAGTTCAGTTTAATTCCTTTTTCTTTTTCAAACATTTAAAAATATTTATTTTTACTATATGTGCATTGGTGTTTTTCCTGCATGTATGTCTGTGTGAGGGTGTGGGATCCCCTGAACTGGAGTTACAGACAGGTGTGAGCTGCCATGTGGATGCTGGGAATTGAACCCAGGTCCTGTGGAAGAGCAGTCAGTGCTCTTAACCACTGAGCCATCTCTCCAGCCCCTAGTTTAATTCTTCAAAGAGTGGTGCATGTGTGTGCTCAAACTGAACTGGCTTTACTCATAGCGGAAAGGCTGTAGCCCTACACAACGATGTCGTAGCTCTCCTTCTGCACCCCAGCCTCTGCCAACTTCTCAATGCAGCCGTGAATAAAAGTCACATTGGGTGCCTGGAAACCAAATTTTTCCATGTGGTACTCAAGATAGGTTTTAGCCACTTCCACCTAGAGAAAGAAAAATACAGATTTGGTAATCAACACTATTAAAAAATAAATATTTTTCCCTAAAAACTGTCCTATTACTAATGCCATATGCTCCCCCTGCCCTGGGTTATTTTGGAGAGATACACAAGATTCATGAGCCATGTAAGATATGCAACAGCCTGGGACAGAAGTTCCCAACTAGGTGAGTCTTGCCTGAGGTAATCTCTCATCCAACGACAGATCTTTCTGGCCAGAAGGGTGAAGAAAGGAGAAGAGGAAGTGCCACTGGGTTAGACCCTGACTGACTTCTCCAGGACAGTCACTGATTTCAATGTCTTCAACTTCTAGGTCACTAGAGGCAGCAACAGAACCCCAGCCTTCTTAAATACCATGAAGAAAGGCGGGAAGCAGTTTCAGACCTCGAAGATGATCTGGAGAAACCTCTCCTCCTTTTCCTCCAAATCTTTGCGTTACCTGGACCTCAGTCATGTCTATTCCAGTGACATGTCCCTTCTCGCCAACTAGCTGGCTAAGCACATAGCAGTCTCTGCCACTTCCGCAACCCAGATCCAAAATCCGGCAGTTTTCCAGGAGCTCAGGGACAACCAGACCACAGCCATAATACCTGAGAAATGGAAAAGACGTGTTTTAAAAAGAGACTAGCAAATTCTCCAGGAGTAAAGCTCTACTTCCTCCCTCTGTTCCTCCATCACCCACTTATATCACTGTCTTGTCTCTCCCACTAAACCGGAACCATGTCTGCCATAGCCGGGTCGACCAGCACTGTGCAAGGTGGCAAGACTCAAGAAAACCATCTAAAATACTTGTTGAATAAATACATCTAAGGCACTGGCTGCTGAACAAGAAAAGTATTCTGCCCCCCAGGTGCACGCACTGTAACTTGAGAGGTAAAAACAACAGTATGGAAAACCATTCCCATGGCTGACTGACAGTGAGTACCACTGGAGTGGGTGCTGTAGCGCCTGGGGGAAGAAGGCTTCATGACCCCAGAAGGGCTTCACTGAGGTGTTGGAGCGGCAGGGGGTAAGGTACCCTCTTTGATAACTGCTCTCTGGGTGGGCAATACTATGGCAGGGAAAGGCAAGATCAGGAGCCATGACTGTTTAGAAAGTGTGAGCTAATCTACTAAAAACTTGAATGTCTGTCAGGGTTCAAGGAGCTTGAATGTCTCCTAAAATGGAAAGAGATGGAGAGCATCTTTGAGGGGTCTTCAGCGGAGGCACAAGAAGCTCAGTGGCCAGCTTTAGGGGTTTCACAGTAGATATGGGAAGCAGGATGGCCAACAGGGATGGCTAAATTCCCTAGTGGCCAGTACGGGAAAATTGCAGTCTGGAGGCTTCTTGGAAACAGCATATACACTCTACCTCGAGGTAACGTCCTCATGTACATTCTTCAGAGTTTCCCAGATGTACTTAGGGACCAAAGTGACTGGGGTGACACAAGCATTAGTCTGGAGGTCTGCGGATGTCTTCAGTACATTCCCGTAGTAGTTCTGACTCAACAGGCAAGGAGGAGAAAGAAGCCAGGAGAAAATGGACTGGAGTTGTTGCCTGCAGAGCTCGAGGCCTCTGCCACACTCACAATTACAGCTTAATTCCAGCCCACCGACCTTTGCTCAAGGTAAACGCTAACCCCACGTCCCAGCCTCCTCTCCCCC
The DNA here is from genome assembly GCA_902168415.1 of Peromyscus melanophrys. NCBI lineage: Eukaryota > Metazoa > Chordata > Mammalia > Rodentia > Cricetidae > Peromyscus > Peromyscus melanophrys. The sequence goes on along the minus strand of CABHPR010150736.1, from coordinate 1,236 downwards.
AGAGTGCTCTGCGAGCAGAAGCTGCTTGCTGGCAAGACTCCCATGGACCAGCGATCTCAAGCCAGTCATTCCCTGGACCCTCACCTGAACGTCCTTGTGGATCTCGGCGTCTCGGGGAGCGGCCACTGACAAAGGGGAGAACAGAGGCTAAACCGGGTGACCACACTGAGAGGGACCCGGCTGCGGGCAAGATGGAGGACAGCAGCGCACAGGGCGGAGTGGACGGGAACTGAGGCCTTCAGCGAGGCACAGGCAGGCCCTGCCCAGAGGTGGGAGCAGGGTGGGGGGCGCTGTGGGCCTGTAGGAAGGCAGAGGTCAGAAGGGGACTGGACGGAAGGCAGGAGGGACAGCTACTCACTGACTCACGAGCTCCACGTTCCTACACCTGGGATAACCCAACTCGGCTTGGGAGCAGCGCCGAGGCCACGCCTCCTGGCTGACCTGCAACCGCGCAGCGGTGCAAAGTCCGCCCGCAGCCGTCTAGCCCTACACACTGCTGAGTCTCATTGTCACCTTGGAGTCCTTGCATCCCGTATAATGGTTTTATTAGCTAACATCTTCCTTTACTGATCCAGAGTTTCATTTATAAATTCTGTGTGTGCCTTAAATGAACACCCATGTCTATTTTCCTCCTTGCGGAATGAAATCACCTTTCCTCCATCCGGCTCATTAAGTCCTTCATTTACATCTATAACATTCACCTTCCTTAGCGCACAGCTCTCGGAATTTTGCAGGTATCAGGCGTGGTGCTGAGCCTTTAATTCCAGCACTCAAGAGACAGAGACTGGAGGAAGAGGCTGGCAGATCTCTGAGTTTGAGGCCAGCCTCATCTACAAAGCTAGTTCCAGGACAGCCAGGGCTACACAGGGAAACCCTGTCTCAACCACCACCACAACCACACACACATACACACAGATAAAAGTGGTTCTCTAGTTCAGAAAGCTTACACGTGCCCCTTGGTAGGAAATTCCTTCCACACCCCGCACCTAGGCAAACACAGAGACTTGGTTCTCTACCCCTGCAGCTTTGCCTTTTCTGGAATGTATTACAGGTGAACTCTTAACCCTGTGGCCACTGTTCAGTAGTATACACAAAAGCACTACTACAATAACTCACCGGTTTAGATGTATTTCCATGTACTGCCACTTCTCCTCAGACTGTTTTTGTTTCTATTACATCTGATGTATCTGTGGGGTGGGGGTGCCCTGGTACGTGTGCAGCCAAGAGGCTTTTAGG
>CABHPR010150735.1:0-44709 GCA_902168415.1 Peromyscus melanophrys | reverse complement strand
GGCAGGCTCACCTGCACCCACACCACCAGGACCACCTCTATTGTTTTTCCCAGGCACCCTCTGCCCCACTCTTATGACCTCCCCCACAAAAAAAAGGTAGAAGAAAAAACACACACACAAGTCCAATTTGTGTTGCCCGTGTACTCACTGGAGCATGGTCAAACTCCCAGTAGTCTGCCCCTTAAAGAGAACTGAGTCCTTCCTCACCCACACCCCCACCAGAAGCCCTCAGTTGTGGAGAGCTACACTTCAACATCCTTAGCACAGTTTTTAAGAATTCTCTTCAATGGTTTCTTGTCTATGCTGCTACTTCGGGGAGGGGGTAGGAGTTATCACAGAAACCATCTATGTCTCCCTCAACTGTGAGTTTGCAGTCATTGATACCCCTGCAAAAGTAGCTTCATTGTCCTTTAAAGTCAGCGGGAGCACTTATCATGGACTTCCAATTGGTTTCCGGTGACAGCATGGACCACAGGCATTGACAGGGTCTCTGGATTTAGCAATTGCCATGGACTTCAGCATGATTTCCAGTGGCTGTCCATCAACATCAGCATGGCCTCTGCTGCAGCACGGGCCATGGATACCATCACAGCCCTCAGCAGCAGCACAGGCCAAGGAAATCAACATGACCCACAGACAACATGAGCCAAGGACATCAATATGGTCCCCAGCAATAGTACAACCCATGGACCTCAGCCTGGAAAGCACAGTTTTCAACTTCATATGGAAACACACACACACACACACACACACACACACACACACACACACACACACACACACACACATACACATACACGCCCAGCAATAGATGGCCAACAGAAAATGAACTAAATGGCATTGTTGGAGGTTCCTTGTCTCATAATGTCATGTCAGGGCTCTTTTTTAATTTTATCATTTTTTATTTTTATATTATTTTATTTATATTTTCTTCTCTTTTTACTCCATAAGTCTTTTAATAGTATGGCTTCCATTTTAGTGTTTTTATGGGATTCCTGTGAATGCACATGAGTGGATCTCTGCATCTGTATCTGTTTCATGTTACTTTTTGTGGGCTCTTTTCCTTCCTTGTTTGTTTTGTCTTGTTCTGGGGTATAAATCTTTGCTTTGTCTTATTTTATGTTTATCCAATAGAAGCCTGTTTGTTTTCAAATGAAAGACACAAAGGGCATGGATCTGGTTGGGAGGGGGAGGTAGGGAGGAGCTAGGAGGAGTAGAGGGAGGGGAAACTTAATCCGGATATATTTTGTGAGGATAAAATGGAATAAACCAGAAAGTAAAAAGAAAATATTGCAGAAAGACTAATATCCCATATGACAACCACATTGTTATTACTTTAGTTTGATATTTTATTCACTTATCAGCATGCTCATTGAATGTCAAGGGAAGAACCAGACACATAGTCTGTTTAGGAAAGGAAAGAGAAAGGTTATATTCAATGAATGCAAGGAAGCCAGATACATGATTTGCACAGAAAAAAGCAAGTTATATTTAAACAGAAAAAAAAAAGGATTATCAAGGATGCTCAGTTTATATGAGCTTAATCATTGTGCAAAACATCAAAGTCCTCAAAAGACTGTGCTGATCACAAAATCTGAAAAGCATGTCTTCAGATTTTAGTGGAAGAAAGCATCATCTCTGCTAGGTGGGGCATATTTATAGAAAGTATTCAAGATTTCATTTGTCTGAGGACGGAAGTCACTGAGGATGGTGATATTATTACTAACATCTTCATCACGATTATCTATTTTGATAAAGAACTGTTTAGTAATGTTGGAAGTATGGCATGGCATCACATTTTCATTTTATAATATGTATAAAATTTGTGTTCTTATAAAAATGATTTCATGTTCCATACATAATTTTTTCATCCTCTCTCCTTCATTAAACAGCACTTCTTAGAGACATTCACAAACCCAGCTAATCAGATCTATCTTCTTCCTGATAACTGTGTCGTAATATTCTGGAACATAAACATTTCACTCTTTGCCATTCCCCAGTTGAAGGGAACTTAAGCTGCTACCAATTTCACATATTACCTGTAAGTCCTTTTGTAGAATACACTCACCTGACTCCCTAGAAAAGGCATCAAAAACTGGAATTGTGAGGGAAATTCTGTTCTTTCTGGACAAACCAGACTCTGCAATTGCTATATTAATTTAGGTCCTGCTTCTCAGCCTTGGGGTCCAATAATAAGTTATCAAATTTGAAATAAATTACCCTCAAGTACATCTTTGGAGTTCCAGACAGATAACTCCACTAAATTTCTTAGGCATCTACTCTCACACAGGATACTCTTCTGATTTTTATTTTTTGTTCCCATGGCTCATGTGAACACAAATCTGAGATATCCCAGAGAACTCAGGGCTGTCTCCGTTTCAGGATCCTTAACTTAGTCACATTTACAAACTTTCTTTCTCCATGTAGCCTAATAAATTCACAAGGGTTAATGATGAGTGGATTTTTGAGAAATAATTTTCCTCCCTATCACAACTACATTGAGTATTGACTGCTACTTAGATTGATTTTCTTTGATTTCACACTGCTGTCAACATCCTGATCTCACAAAGGACAATGTGGTGATGTTCATACTCCTTTTGCTGACTGCTTTATTGTGCAAAGTTTAAGAAGTAACCTTGGAGTAAAATAATTCAAATCTGTTCTTGAACTGTGACATTCTCACAGAAAAGGAAAACAATTTTTTTCACAGAAAAGCCCCATTAAAACAAATACTATTTCATAAATTAGCTCCCCTATGTCTGGTGCTACCTTTCCCTTTTCCATTCCTTCATAGCAAAATTCAATTCCATATCAGAAAATTTTCTTGCTCATTACAGCTAGTTAAGTCAAGTGTCAAGTTGTTCATTCTCTTGTTTTTGGATGTGCACAAATGCCATTAACATCATAGTCATGAAACTTCAATGATCCATTTCTGGATACAAAAGGATGTGACCAAAGTTAGGAAATGATCATCCCCTTTTATATTGATCAGATGATTGTCATAGTCCAGATATCACTTGGGTTAATTTCCAAAGTAGAAACCCAACAGGATGAAAATTTGACATCCTTCACTTCAAAATCTAGGATGCTGACATCTCTTTGTCACCTATAGACACTAGTGCCATTGAGCATATAGGCTAATACCATCGTATCATTCAGAAATCTGGAAAAATAAATTGTTATACTTAATGTAATTCTTATTAGCAAGAAACTCATGAAACACTTTCTGACTCCACTGGAAATAGATGTAATATATAAAAAATAACTTAGGTGGCTAAGCAACTTTTATGTTAATAAAATTAATTAAAGATTCTGTGCTATTTCTGGGTGGTGGTGGCGCATGCCTTTAATCCCAGCACTTGGGAGGCAGAGGCAGGCAGATCTCTATGAGTTTGAAGACAGCCTGGTCTACAGAGTGAGTTCCAGGACAGCCAGGGCAACACAGAGAAACTCTGTCTCAAAAACAAACAAGAACAATAAAAATTCTGTGCTACAGAGGAAAATAATTATTTTAAATAAGTAGACCATGATAGACATATGTGTTTGGAAACTCTATTTTAACTAAAAAATTTCTCTTGCTTTCACAAGTTTTCCTGTTCCAATGAGTTTACATTTTTATTTCTGTTGTGTTTTATTTTATGTAATTGAGAGCCACTATTGATAACGTAATTGAAAATGGTTTTATATACCTTCATTTCATTCAAGAAAAGTTTGTATATATGTATAGAATTTGAATAAAATAAGAAAATATCTGAAGGAAATCAAATCCAAAGAAGACTTTCAGGATTTGTGAAATAAAATATGACATCTAATATAAATTTTTAATTAATAAATAATCCTAAAATATTACATTTTATATGTCAGTGCTTCACTAATGACTCAACAAATGATAATGCTTTAAAATGTATTCATAAAGTTATGTGATTTTGTGGCAGATCAAAAATGGCTAGAGATTCTTTAGTCTTCTGTCATTGAAAACTATGTTCAAGATCACCTTCTTTGAATCTGAGTAAACTGTGGACTGCTTTGAGCAATAGAAAGTCCTTAATGTCACACTGTGCCAAGATCTAAGTAAGGCATTTAAAAAGGAGCAGTATCCATTTAACCCTCTTGGAATCTTACTCTAGGGAAAATCATTCATCAGGCAATGAGTAAAAATGTTTTGAGGCTGTTACATCATTAAGACTAGATTGCATGAAAAGGCCATGCAAAATGAAATTCACAAGAGATGGAGTAAGAGTTAAGGACCCTTAAGGAATTAAGCACACAAATAACTGACCCAACCTATAATAAGTCTTGCAAATTGAAGTCATGTGACCAAATATGCTATTAATTAAACCTTTCTGAGTCCTAAACTCTCAAAAAAGGGAACAACTAAAATAATGTTTTAAAAAACTAAATTTTGGAATAATTCTTTAGATAGAAATAAATGGAATATGCACACTTGCTTTCCAGCAGCCTGACAAAAATGTAATGAAGGTTACAGTTCATTTAGGCTTAAAATGGCATTGGCTGAGCAGTTAATTCACTTGCTGCCCAAACAAGAGGAGCAAAATACCCATGTGCATTTCTAATTCTATCATCAGAACACATAAACAAGGGATCTCCAGAGCAGACTGACTGGTCAGATCAGCTGTACTGTATATGTGGTGCTGTGAGTTTAAGTTAGAGACCATGCTGCCTGAAACAAGGTAGAAGACTAATCAAAGAAGATTCTTGATATCAGATTCAGGCCTGTAGGATTGTGTAATAAACCTGTAATGTGCTTTATATTGTAATAAGCAAAAAACTTTCATTGTAACAGAGACATATGCTGGAGCATTGTCAGTTTTCATTTGTACAGGTATAACGATGATGGCCATAACTTCTAGCAAATACGTGCTTACAGAATCAGCCTTTTTTGAACTCAGAGCAGTTGCCCATTGAAAAACTGAATAGGTATCAAAGGTATGGTGTACATATTTCAATTTTTCAAATTCTGCAAAATGAAACACGTCCATCTGCCAGATTTCATTCCTCTGAGTACCCTTTGGGTTGCATCCTGCTGGTAGTGGAGTCTGATAGTAAAAGGAACAAGTAGGACATTTCCTTTTAATTTCCTTGACTTGTTGCCAGGTTATGGGAAAAATCTTTTTTCAAACCTTTACTATTGACATGATGTTTTTTATGAAATTCTGAGGCCTACAGCACATTGCCTATCAATAGTTTATCTATCTTGTCATTACCTTGTGCTAGAGAGCCTGGCAGACCCGTATGGGATCGGATGTGAGTTATATATAAGGAACGCTTCCTATTCCTGATTATATCTTGTAACTGAATAAATAATGAAGTTAATTATGACTCAACAGGGATAAACTCTGCAGTCTCAATATATAAAACTACTCTTTCAGCATATTGAGTCAATAACTATGTTGAGAGGTCCCAAAAAATCCATTAATACCATCAGAATAGCATATAATTCCAATTTTTGAACCAAATTATAAGGACTTTGAACCACTTTACCTAAATTTTCTGATTTGTAATCTGCCTTTCCTTGTTTGTTTGCATCTATATAAAATGTAGGGGCTCCAGATATGAGTGTTTCCTATAAAATGCGAGGCATGATCCAATCAGCTTTCTTAATAAGTTGAATTCTATCACTTTGGGGATATTTGCTGTTAATCTCTCCCAAAAAATTACTGCAAGCTTTTTGACAAGGTTCACTTTCTGCTTATAATTTGTCAATTTCATCATTAATTAAAGGTGCTACAATTTCTGCTGGGTCTATTCCTGCTAACTGATGAAGTCTCAATTTTCCTATTAAATCAAGTTGGAGATCTTTTCCACATAAGTTTTTAATTTTTTATGTAGACGAATTTCTAAATGGTCTTATTAAATTAAAAAAAATGGAAATTTGGGTTAAATCCTTAGAGAGATCAGGGAAAGTCAAAAAGCCAACAGCTAACCTCACTTCATGAACACCACAGCTTCCAAGGAGCATGACTTCCTGTCTACCCAGGCTTATATGCCTTGCTTTTCTGCCCTCTCATTGGCTCTTAGCCCAGCTACCTCACTTCTTCTTCCTACACTACTCTGTCACTGTCTGTATGTCTGTACAGACCTCCAGGTCTCTATGGTTGGTACTGGAATTAAAGGCATGTGTCACCACGCTTGGCTCTGTTCCCTAGTATGTCTTTGAACACACAGAGATCCTGCCTGCTAGGATTAAGGATGTGTGCTGCCTTACTTCTTTGTTTACTTAAAATGGCTGGCCTTTCCCCTGATCTCCAGGCAAGCTTTATTTTTTAATGCACAAATAAAATATCACCACATTTCAGTACAAATAAAATATCACCATACTACTAATTGACGAAGTCTAAATTTTCTTTGTAAAATCAATCAGATCTTATCCACTTAAGTTTTTAATGTTTTACTCTGTTTATTTGAGTAGAGAAATATGTACTCCAAATATTGTATCTTCCCTCTGCATTAAAATTCCTGTAGGAGAATGATTAGAGGGTAAAATAACCAAAATGAAATCAAGCTTTGGATCCATATGACCCACATGTGCATTCTGTATTATCTTTTCCACCAAGGCCAATTCTCTCTCAGCTTCAGCTGATAATTCTCTTGGACTATTTAAGTCCTTGTCACCCTCTAAGGTTTTAAACAAATTACTCAGTTAATCATTTTTTACCCCAACAACAGTCAGTAGATGGGAAATGTCTCCAAATAATCGTTGAAAGTCATTGATAGTCTGTAATCAATCTCTCCTAATTTGCACCTTTTGGGGTCTAATTTTTTGTAGACCTATTTTATATCCTGAATAATTAACAGAATTTCCTCTTTCTATCTATTCAGGAGCAACTCGTAATCCTCAACAAGGCAAAATTTTCTTTACTTCTTCAAATATTCTTTCTAAGATATCTGCATTTGAATCAGCTAGTAAAATATCATACATGTAATAATAAATTATAGATTTAGGAAATTGTTTATGTATTATTTTCAATGGCTGTCATACAAAATATTGGCACAGGGTTGGACTATTTAGCATTCCCTGTGGGAGAACCCTCTTACTTGGCTCTTACTTGGCTGAGAATCATAAGGAGGCACTATGAAGGCAAATCAGTTTCTGTCTTTTTCTTGTATGGGTATTGAGAAGAAACAGTTTTTAAATCAATAACTATAAGAGGCTATCCTTTAGTTAACAGAGTAGTCAAAGGAATTCCAGATTATAGAGAGCTCATTGGCTGAATTACCTTGTTAATTGCTCTTAGGTCTGTTACCACTCTCCACTTACTAGATTTCTTTTTAATAACAAATACAGGAGAATTCCAAGGGCTGGTTGATTCTTCAATATGCTAAGAATTTAACTGCTCTTGCACCAGCTCTTCCAAGGCCTGCAATTTCTCTCTTGTTAAAGGCCACTGCTGATCCCATACAGGCTTATCTGTTAACCTTTTAAAAGCTGTTGGTGTCTTTGAAAGATCAGCAGCTGTTGTGCCCCATTCTTGTACAATCTGGATGGCTGGTGACTGTTTTTTATAATATCTTGTAATATTTTTCTCAGAAACATGTGTTAGTTTATGGTTTGTTTCTGAGGTTGAAGGAATGTTAATCTGGGTATTCCATTGTTGTAATAAATCATGGCCCCACAAATTCATAACTATGTTAGCCACATATGGCTTTTTTTTTTCTCTCTGTCCTTTTGGCCCTATACATTTGACATGTCTTGCCCTCTGTTTCACTTGAGATAATGTTACAGTCCCTAACAGCTGAACATTTACCTCCTAAAGAGGCCAATTTGGATGCCAAGATTCTGGTGCAATTATTGTTACATCCACACCTGTTTCTACAAGACCTTCCAAGAGAATGTCATTTATCTGTGTTTTTAATTTGGGTCTTTGTTCATTTATAGAAGTTCGCCAAAAATTTTGCTTTATGCTTTCTCCTGAATTTTCTGTTCTTTCTGCTATAGCTGTCCTATCACCCCGAGCAGTATGTTTTTTGTTTTTTTGTTTGTTTGTTTGTTTACAATAGGCATTTGGTTATTTAATTGCTGTGGGAAGGGATTTCTTCTATGATGGCAGGAAAGGACTCAACTGAATTTGCCATGGGGGCTTGTAAGAGGCCCCTCAGGGAGTTTCTCAACAGCAAAGGTAAAGGATTACCTTGTATGCCACTTGTTGATCTACATTTGTTAGTCCAACATTTGCCTTTACCATACTTTTGGCATAATTCAGAAGGGAGGAGCATTCTGTTGCCATTTTTCCTTGAAGAAACATTGTTTCTATGAATGCCCTGTTTATAGTCCCTTTTTAGGTGACCTTCTTTACCCCAATTAAAGTATCTGACATTATTATTTTTCTTCAAACCTGTGGATATAAGCTCTCCTATCCAAGTATCATCATAGTCATGAGATTCAATATTAATTTTATCTCTGATCCATTCCTCCAAGAGTACTGATCTTGCCTTTAACAGCCTAATTACCCCCTTTTCATGCTGCATTGGTATTTTTAAAAGCCAGAGATTCAATTATTATCTGTTAGCTTCTGAATTTGGTATCATTCTGTTTACTGCTGAAGACAACCTTTGTAAGAAATATATGAAGATTTATTTTGGGCCCTGTATAACTTCTGTAAATGACTCAATTTTCTTTCCTACTTCTTCAGTTCTCTCCCACATATTTATGGCTGCCATGGGGCATAGAATTAGGGTGTAGCCATCATATAAAGATTGTCTTTGTATATCAGTGTAATTGCCTTCTCCAAGAAGTTGATCTTGAGAAACTTCCATACTTCTAGCCCTACATCGTTGTTCAATTGTCTTAGCCTCATCTTTCCACCAGCTTCTCCACTGTAACTGTGGACTGGCCTCTAGGACAGCTGTAACCAAGTCTTTCCAGTCCTGAGGGAAAATTCTATTACAATTTGACCGTGAGTTTAACATCTGCCTTACAAATAGAGAATGCATACCATATGAGACTATAGCTTCTTTAAATCTCCTCAAATCTAACATTTCCACTGGAGTCCAGTTAGTTCGTACACAGCCTTGAGCATTTGTCAGTTCCTGCAATGTTACTGGATAGATTACATTTGGCTGTTTCAAAACCTTAGGCTGTTTCTCTGTAACCATTAATTCAATGCTGAGATATGTTCACCTTTAAATTCTTCTGTCTGGGTCTGAATTTCTCTATGATTTGTTTTAACAAGTTTTTCTAAAACTTTTATCTTGGCACTCAAGTTAACCAACCTTTTTAATGCTATAACAAAAATGATCCAACAAATAATATTTATAATTGATGGTATGTAAATCCCATCAACATTAATTATCCTCTCATTTAATTATTCCGTTTTCAGACTACTTAATGTGTTAAGAAACAGAGACCAAATTCCCTCCATTGTAAAAATGTTTTCCATTTTTTAACGTGGGAAATATTTCTCTTTTAACTAATTTTTCCCTTTAAGAGTTCTTAATTGACTCACCAAGTCTGCCAATTGCATAGAACAGTAGAAGTCCAAGGGAGTTTCAAATCAGGTATCTAGTATGGTAGTTCAAGATGGGAATCCAGAGAGAGCCCACAATCCACCAGGAGAAAAGAAGCCAAAGAGACTCCAGGCCATATGGAGTGGAGAGTCCAGCTGTGTGCAGCTCGGGCCTGAGTCAGGAGTCTGTAAGGCCACTGGCAAGTGGCTTTTTGTGAATTCATGCCACAAACATTAGGCCACCAGTTGTAAGATGAATTGCTAAAGAGTCTAATTAATAAAAAAACCTGGTGCCATATATTGAGGTAGAACAGAGATAAGGGAATAGAAGAAGCCACAGTCAACCTCACCTCCCCAACTCTTCAGTTTCCAAAGAGGCCTACTTCCTATATACTCACACCTATATGCTTTTCTGTCCCTGCACTCTTACTTCCTCTCTCCAGCCAGCTACATCACTTCCTCTTTCTGCCCAGCTCTATCACTTCCTATCTTTATGTCCAGATCTCCAGACCTCTATGGTAGTGCCGGGATTAAAGGCATGTAGTATCATTACCTTATGTCTATGTTTAATATAGTGGCTGGCTTTTTCCTCTTATCTTCAGATAAGCTTTATTGGGGATACACAAATAAAATATCACCACAAGGTGCTTGCCACCAAACCTGAGAATCAGAGTTTCATCTTAGGACTCACATGATGGAAAGAGACAACTGACTTCTGAAAGTTGCCCTCTGACTTCCACATGTATGCAGTTTCTTGAGGTCATGCCTATAGGGCACAAATTCCTGCCTATGCATGTACACACACACACACACACACACACACACACACACACACACACACATTAAAAGAAAGCCAGCATAATGAAGAATTATAATTGGAAAAGCTTTTTAATTCTTTTAAAAACACAGTTGTAAGCATCGTGTTTGTGGTCCTCATCTTCATGTTGTTAAAATCTAATTATATATCTAAGGTGTAATCTATGAGAGAGATAATAGTTATGACTAATAATTATGAAACTTGAAACAGTGCTTCAAAATGCCAGGGGATATGTTAAATATCTTTGTATTTTCTTATTCCTAACTTTTAACTATCCTGTGTAAGGAATTGTTTTTCTCTTTTTGCATAAAGTAGGTGAGGTATTGTTTTATACTGTAGCTTAGGATTACCTTGAATTCATGGGAATTGCTCTGCTTCTGCTCCCTATGTGTTGAGACTATAAATTTGAAACACCATGGTAGCTGAAAAGTTCTGTTTCTAATCCCACCACCCAACTATGTAAATTAATCACAGAGGAATAGAGGCTTGTCGAAAATTGATGAGCTCCTAAGTTATGTGGTTTAAATTCAGGCTGATGCTAGAGCTGAAAGCATAGTGTGTGTTACTACCCGATGCCATCAGATAGCTGCTTTTTATGATGTTTATAGTTTCAGTGTTTGTTGGAGATGAGTGAGAGAGAGTAAAAAGTCATGAATAAATGTGTACATCATTCTCTTTTTATGCATCTCAGATGACTTAACGTTTAACCCCAATGCTGTGATTTATCAAGACATTATTTACTGCAATTGTTCGAATATCTATCTCTCAGCATGGGCATTAGTAACTTGCTGTGTGGTTGTTAATTTCAATCACTTTACATTAGGTCAAGCTGCCAAGTTCACCAGTGAGATGTAATGTGTCTCCAAAATAAATGCTGCTTTAGGAAAGATTTTCTGTCAATCATTATGTTCTTCACAGTGTTTTTAATGAGCCAACACAAGTTACAGAAAATTGCCCAGTCAGATTCATCAAGTAGATCCTTCCACATTTGTAACCTAGTCAATTAATTCAAAACATTAGTAGCCTAGTCAAGAATTACAGCTAGAAATAATAATTGTTCCAAGTTAATAAAGGAGAGCTGAAAAGACAACTTCAAAAACTATTGCCCAAAGGAAAGTTCTTTAAGTATTAGTAATAAGCATGTAATCAGAATAAGGAGAATCATTGTTGGCACAAGCCAAAAACTTATTTCAAACAGCCTAGTGCTAGACTTTACTTATGCTGTTTTTTGTTGGAACAGGAGCTTAACCTGAAGACAACATGGTTGACTTCTGTACACTTCCTAATCACAATTTTGTTATTATCTTTGGAGCTATATTTGAGTAATTGAAAAAAGTTCCAAGAGTCTCTTAGATTATGTATTTTTAATATATGTCTTAAAGTTAGATTTGTTTTATTATTGTTAGTAGTAGTAGTGGTGGTGGTAGTAGTAGTAGTAGTAGTAGTAGTAGTAGTAGTAGTAGTAGCAGTATTCACTTTGTATTCCTCATTGCACCATCAACACAGTACAGTTACACACTCAGGGCACATATACAGTGAAACCTATGGCTTCAGTGGAATTCATTTGGAGTTTCATTATGTTTTAAATAAAAAATTTTAAGACTACACAAAAGACAGATATTTGAAATCTTCTAACAGTCAATTATATTATTGTTCCATTTACTTTTATTTTAGTGGTTTTATTGAGACACAATTTATACACCATAAAGCTTAGCCATTTAAAGTGTATATTTCAGTAACTTTTAGTATATTTACACAGATGCACATCCATAACTATAATGAATTTGAGAGAATTTCTGTCACCTCAAAAAGAAAAATATATTGGGTCTGGAGAGTTGCCTCAGTGGTTAAGCCCTCTTACTGCTCTTTCAGAAGACCTAAAATTGATTTCCCATCACCCACATGGTGACTCATAACCATCCATAACCCCATTTCCAGAGGATTTGACACCCTCTTCTGACCTCCGAGGATACCAGGCATGCATGTGACATAAATATATACATGTAGACAGGACACTGATACACATAAAATAAATAAAATATATATTTAAAAAAATCAAAACAGAAACCTTATATGCATTAACTCTAACTTCCTATTCTCTGACTCCTGGGAAACACTAATCTGTTTTGTCTCCACAAACTTGCTATTCTAAACATTCTAAAAATTTGAATTAATATGTAGCTCTCTTTGTCTTCTTTTAACTTAGATTAACGTTTTTAAGTTTCATATTGTAGCATGTGTCATTAATCAATTTTTATGACTAAGTAATATTCCATTCTTTAAATAATATCCATGAATCTGTTGACTGACATTTGTATTGCTTTGGATATTTGGTCACAGTGAGTAATGTTCTGTTGCTATGAAGTACATTTATGAATTTTATGTGAACATAAGCTTTCATTTCTTTTGAACATATCCTCATGCATGGAATTTTTTGCTCTTATAAAATTCTAAATTTAACATTTGGCAAAGTTGTAGATTTCTCCCCCATTTTATATTTCTCCTATCAATTCAAGAGGGTCCCAGTTTTTCAGATCTCCAAGACTTTGCTATTGCCTGCTTTAAAACAATACAAAATAAGTTATCCTAATTGGAGTGAGTTGTACTACATTAAACTTTCTATTTGTATTTTCTCACTGAGTAATAACAATGGTAATTTACTTGTTTTTTTGTTTGTTTGTTTGTTTTTACTGGGCTATCCTGAAAGTCAAGTTCATCAATTTTTTTCTTATGTTACATATGATTTTGTTATTATATCTAACAGTCTATTCTCAAATATGAAGTCCTACTTTGATGCTAGTAACACATGAATTTGATCTATATTTTTTGATACTTATTTCTTAGCAAGATGTAATTATGTTTCACATTTTAATGTGCTGCATTTTCCAAATCATTACATTCTACTTGTAATTATTTTCCATGAGAGGTCTTCTTTATTCATGTATTACTTATAAACATGTTATTCTCAAGTAAATAGATATTTTCCTCTCTCTCTCTCTCTCTCTCTCTGTGTGTGTGTGTGTGTGTGTGTGTGTGTGTGTGTGTGTGTGTGCTATTACCATACTTCAAGCAATTACCATTCTTTGAAATCTGTTGAGATACATTCATTTATGTCCCAAGATATGGTCTTTTTTGGTGATTATATTTTATTTTACAGGGGTGAGTTATTCCAAGTATGCCAATTAGAAATATTTTGTTGGCTTTACTATTCACTTCTTTGATACACTTGTTGATTTTCTAATGTACATGAATTGCTGGTAACAGGACACTGATTGTTTTTCAAATGTTTCTTTCTTCTCTTCTTCCTAGACTCTGACAACACAAATTTTAGATTTGTTATTGTTTCAAAGCCCTGTGCTATTTTTTCCACTTTCTGATTTCCTGTTCTCTTCACAGTTGAGATAAATTCCAGATTGGGTAAGTTGTAATAATTTGTCCTGTCCTTAAATTCACTGGTTTTATCCTCTGCCGTCACCAGTCAAACATTAAGCCCACTTATTGAACTTTTTTTTCTTACATTTCAGTTCTATGATGTCGATTTGACTCCTTTTTACAGCTTCTATTTTTATGATGGTTGCTTTAGAAACCTTGTCAGATAATGCCAAGATATGATTCATCTTGGTGTTGTTATCAGATGATTGTCTTTTTTCCTCATTCATGCTGCAATTTTCTTGGCTATTAACATGACAAAAGATTTCTTATTATATTGTAGACATTGTAGATATTATGAGACACTGAATCCTATTTAATCACCTCTTTTTAGAAAGCAATCACCTATTTCAGTGTAGCATGAGAACAGTGTACTGTACATGTTCTTTTTCCCACTGTATCTCACCAACACCATATGGTCACAAGTAGTCAAAGCTGCCTTATTTCATGTGTGGGGGGTATAGGTGTAACTTCTACCTTGGTCCTGTAGACATGACTTTGGTGAAAGTAGGTCACAGACTTACCTCCCTTATTTCATGTGTGAGATATAAGCTCTGTTTTCCACTGAAGCCTGATTATACTATCCAAATAAAATGGAGAGAATTGTTTCACACCACTCTGTGAGGGAACAGAAGCTCACTCTTCACATACTTCACTGATAAAAGAGAAAGAGAACTAAAAACTAGCCCTACTTCCTTACCATTCCATTCATTTTCATGGCACTGGTTGAAGACAAAATCTTAACTCCCTAGTGGGTACTGTTGACATTAGGGCCTGGGAGAAAAATGAAGGGGATACTTGTTGCAACTTGCACTACCTTGGTTTAGTCTTATTGATCTTAGGAAAAGAAATGCTTCAGATCACTACTGGATCCCATAACTACCAGAGTCACTACTCTTGATTAGGAATGTCTAGTAGGAATGCAGGAATTAGACAACCTGCAACTATCAGGCAGTGTTGGAAGGCTAGGTCTCTGACCAACCCTGCCGACACTATCTTGGCAGGAGAACTAGAGCATGTCTTGTTTTGAATGGGAGGAAAATGGAAGTTCAAATGTCTTAATCAACCTTCTAACATTACACTGCAAGGAAATTCAAGTGCTGCCTGATTCCACCCAGCAACAAACACTATTAGCTCCTGTCCCTAATCCAGGAAGAGTGAAGAAAACACTGTGCCACTCTGTATTCTACGTGGAAAAGAGAAGCATGAAGATTAACACACCCAGTAAGCCCCACTGAAATCCTAAAGAACAGCTCTTTTTTTTTCAATTCATACTTGTTTGGGGTATGGGAATACTGCCTAGAGGTATTTTTAAGTTAGTAGACAACCCTTTCTCTAGTCCTTGGCTTGGAGAAAGAACTCCTTTATTTTTAAGTTTTGTCTGTGCTTACTGAATCTAATATGAAACTCCCAGTCCAGGATCTATGGGAAGTAATAAGGAACACAGAGGGGTCAAGACCATGCTGTTCTTCAAGCCTCAACGTCCATAGACAATCTACTTTTTTTCTAGTCTTCGTAACTTCCTTGTTTTTGTTTGTTCTATTATATCCAAGGATATAGAAAAAATACATGATCTTAAATGCAAGTGATGTGTCAAGTTGTATCATTTGAATTTATTTTTTCTTCTAGATAACATTTTTAAGTTTTCCTAAAAATCAAGTTGACAGTGAAGTGCCTATTTGTATTAAAAAATGCAAAAGGTCAATGTTAGTAACATTTTCACTGGAATATCTAAGAATATCAAAAAATGTATCTCTTTTATCCATGTGTCTTACAAACAGAAGAATATGTTTTAGTAATTGCAAACAATGGATACAGTAGACTTTTTTTAGTGTATAATCATCTAAAAATAGTTGAGTCCATGATCTCAGAAAGAGAAAATAAGCAACCACAAAAAGTCCAATCATGTAATTAAATGGATGTTTTGCTAGAAAGAGTGGGGAAAGTGGTTTTCTTGTAGCTGATTTTAAAGCAACATACAAGCAAAACTATATTGTAAAACTATAAACATTTTCAAATTATGGGGCTGGAGAGATGGCTGAATGTTGAAGAGCACTGGCTGCTCTTCCAAAGTAGATGGGTTTGATCTCAGCACTCATGTGACCACTGACAACCATCTGTAACTGCAGTCCCTTGTAGTTCATCACCTTCTTCTGGCCTCCTCAGGCACTTCAGGCACATGGTGCACAGACATGCATGCAAATAGAATACCCATACACATAAAATAAAAAAAATAACATTTCCAAAACAAATCTCAAATTCAAATCCAAATGCTCCAAAAACCTCAGTTAAAAATAAAACCCAGTGCTGATTATATAGCTCAATGGGTAAAGAACTTCCTTTGCTAGCATGAGGACCTGAGTTTAGATTCCCAGCATCCACATAAAAAAGATGGGTGCCAACATGAATTCCGGAGAGCCTCATGAATTCCCATCCCTAGATGCAAAGCTAGCTATTGATGGCTACTCAGGAAAGGAGAATACATTTTCTTCAGGGATACCCTACAAGCATGCACATTCTGACAGCACTGAACAGAGTCAATGGGTATTTTTTTAAAAAAGAAAAAAAAACAGTTGGGAAAGAAAGTGTGTGGGAGGAATATAAGTGTTGGAGGGGATGGACCAGGAGTGGTTTTAATCAAAACATGTTATATGCATTGATATAATTATCAAATGATAATTAAAAATTCAACAACAGCAAAAATAGTAAAAAGAAAAACTAAGATCAGAACAAATGGTTATCACACAAGCTAAACAAACAATCAAACAAAGCTGGATACAAGTATACATACCTTTAATCCCAGTACTGGGGAAGCCAATGCAGGCAGATCCCTGGAGTTTGTTAGCTAGCCAGTCTACAGAAATTGATGAGTGTCAGTTTCAGTTGGAGGCACTGTTTCCAAAGCTAACTTGGAGAATGATAGAGGAAGACAGCCAACATTGACCTCTGGCCTCCACGTGCACACATACACATGCATGCACATGTGCATAATAAATAAATAAGTAAATAAATCCATACATCTCTACACATTTAAATTAGGGGTATTAAAGCTAATTCCATGTAATCTGTGGAAGCAACACATAAGCCATAGAAATTAGAAAATTTTGAATCAATTTTTGACTTTTCTGCCTATCATAATAATAATAACATTATTGGCTTTAGGTCCCAAGATGATAGCAACAGAAAGGGTAAAGCTAGTACAGTTCCTGTGCATGTAGCTCACCTAATAGTTGTTGTCAAATTAATGGAGTATGTAATGATGTTAAGTATCTAGAGAAAAAGCTGGAAGTTGCTACCTCCACCTTCGTCTTTGGTGATCATTATTTTAAAAGCTAGCAAGAAACAGCATGGAATCAAAATTGACAGCAGGATTGTTTTTGTTTCCATAATTCAATAGCTCAAGACAGATGCAGAAGAAGTGATTTTTCACATTAAAGTTTGCCCTGGAAAATGTAGGTCAGTGTTAGAGCAACTGCTTCACATGCAGTAGATGCCCGTTTCCATCCCTAGTACCTCAAAAAATTTACTCTGGTGTTTTCTGACATCTCAGCTATGTCAGTTTAGTGTTTTAAAAAATAAGTTGTGCTTAAGGAAAACATTAATTGGTCTTTGTGAATATATATTTGTATACAAATATAAAATATGGTATATTTCTGAAATTTATGGTGCATTTCTATATGGCGTCTATAGTATAGATTGAGTAAATTCTAATTCCTAACTTTTAATAAAGGTAATGGTATATGTACATATATATGTTTATATGACTTTTAGCAAAGTCAATGCTATATATACATATATACAATGATTGCAGTTAAATCAGCTATTATCTCATCACAATAAATCTTAATCTTAGTTATTTTCATTTAAAAACTTGTGTATGTGTGTGGGCCTGTGCATGGCACAGCACATGTGTGGAAATCAGAGGATAACTTGCAAAAGTGGGTTCTCTCCTTCCACCATGTAGTTCCCACTGAGCCATCTTGCTGGCCCTATTTTCTCCTCTTCATCATCTAAGTTGGGAAGTACTCTTCCATGTATGTCTAAGAAAAATGCATCATTTTTCAAAATCTATTTCTGTGAGTGTGACCCAGGTTAGAAAAAAGGAAAGAGAGGATTGTCAGAGCAAGATGTAGTTGTTCTGAAGAAATATTGGGTCTCTTGATGAGTAAACTCTTATTAAAGCAGGTGATTAGTAAGCTTGATAAGTTTCAATAAACATCAAGGCAAAAGTTCTGTAAGGAAAGTTTTGTTCAGTTTAATAATTATAGAAATAAAAAGAGTAAGCAGAAATGTCCAGCTTGCTGCAGGAAGGCTTTATGGAAACTGTGATTCTAAAAGGATACCCTCTGACTCACAAGAATCATCCCAGGCATACAGAGCAAGATGAGAAGGGAAGAAAAAAAACTGCCCAGGGAAAAGATTAAGAAAGGAAATATGTTTAGTCATAGAGCAAAGAGGGAGGAGAGTATCAGAGGCCCAGAGGAAGCAAGAGAAGCAATACAAATAGGAAGAACAGATAAAAGGGCTGGAAGATGAGGACTGGTCTGGATTTGTTTGAAAGGCAATGAGAGGAGGTTAAGTGATTTGCTAAAGGTCCCCTACTGAGTCACTGGCACTGATGCTTCCAGCCCTCCTATTTTGGGTCTCCTCTTTAGTTCCTTGTCTCCACACCGAAATAGACGTTCTATGTGATTTTCTCTCATTGCAAATCTTTTATACTTGAACTCAGAAAGCCATGTTTAGAGGACTGTGTAGGTGGTTGTTTTTAATGTTGAATTTTTTCCCCTTCTTTGGGAAAACTGCCGGTATAGAAAGCTTCCTTGAATCAGTATTGAGACAAATAAAAGACAAATGTGTTATTCTACTGAGACTGTCAAAATGAAAGTTTGCTTTGAAGTAGAATACTAGAATACATATGAGAGAATACTGGTTTTGTCATAAAAACTGGCATCTGAGCATTCTTTGCGCTGACAGAGAGAATGACAACTTAACAGGGCCAAAGTCAAACTGAGGGAAGAGATTTATTTCTCTCTAATCACTGACACAATGTGGCCTGAAAAGGGCAAATGTTAGAGACACAGTGTCAAGTCAGAATCTGGAAGATAAAACAAATCACAAAATAATTCAAATATGCTTCCAAAACTCAAAACACTATTACCTCTTGATAAGAATATTTTATTAGTAAATGTTCCTAGTTCTTAAAACCAAGCTATTGATTTTATTCTGCAATTTTTGACGTAAGATAGTTAGATTTAACAGAAATCTTCCTATCTTTAGAATACTGCTGCTTAGATCCATCCATCTGGAGTCTGATGTTTGAAATAGTTATTTCTAGAACTCTCTGTGGATACAAATCAAAACAATATGATACAAAAATCATTAAAAATGAAAACAAATGAATTTTTAGATATTTTTCTCTATATAATTAATTCTGCATTTAATTCCTTATTTTACTGACATGGATTTTTTAACACTGTGGTGCTCAAAGAAAAATAGTAAATGTAAAATAGGAAAAAATCTGAATGTGATTTCTTAGCTGATAAATTTCCTACATTTGTATTTCTTTTATGTTGTTGTTTGTTTTTTTTCTTTTTTAGGGGGTCCTGCCACCCAGCTCCCAAATAAATCACAAAAGGTAGGCTTATCCTTGCTTATGAATGCCTGGCCTTAGCTTGACTTAGTTTCTTGTCAGCTTTCCTTAACTTAAATTATCCCATCTACCTTTTGTCTCTGGGTTTTTCCCATTCTCTCACTTCTGTAAATCTTACTCTTACCCCATGGCTTGCTGTATAGCTGGGTGGCTGGCCCTTGATGACCTCCTCCTTCTCTGGCTATTTCTTCCTCCTCCCAGATTTCTATTTATCCTCTCTGCCTGCCAGACCCGTCTATCCTTTCTCCTGCCTCACTACTGGATGTTCAATTCCTTATTAGACCATCGCGTATTCTAGACAGGCACAGTAACCCATCTTCACAGAGTTAAACAAATGCAGCATAAACAAAAGCAACACACTTTAAAATAATATTCAACTATGCCCTTAACTTTAAAAAAATCAATTTAAGTGAAAAACTTGTTCATATTCATAGGCTATTAGAGTAAAGCTCATTGACAAATTTTGCATACTTTAAGGGAAAACACTAAAGTCAATAGTTGTCAAGCCAACTCAAAACTTTTATCCTTCCAGATAGAGATGCTAAATATCAACATGACACAATTACAGATAATCATGGGCCACCATGTGGGTGCTGGGAATCAAACCTGGGTCTTCTGCATGAGCAATGGCTTGTGCTCTTAACTGCTGTGCCAGCATCTCTCCAGACCCCTTAACAATAGATTTTTTTTTATCACAACATCAATCAATAAAATAAGTAGTAAGCCTAATAGCTTGGTAGTGGCATAAGAATAATTCACTAAAGTCATCCCATATCACTCCACTACCTTAAACTTGAGCTCCTCAAAATGAACTTGAAATCTCAATGTTGTTCTAGACTCTCCTTTAGGATTCTCTCCCTTTGAAATTCAGGGTTGTCTCTATGAAGTTTTCTTTAGGCCCAGATGTCATGGTGATGGTTTACTCCTTCTTTCTTATTGGCAACTTTCAGGAAACGTTTCAACTGAGACCTTATACTATTTTTTTTTTTTGAGACAGGGTTTCTTTGTGTAGTTCTTTGTGCCTGTCCTGGATCTCACTTTGTAGACCAGGCTGGCCTCGAACTCATAGAGATCCACCTGGCTCTGCCTCCTGAGTGCTGGGATTAAGGGTGTGGGCCACCACTGCCAGGCAAGACCTTATACTTTTAAGTGAATTGGTTCAAATGAGCCTTTTGTGTTATTGCTGTTAGTAGACTATGTCCTACAAAGCACAGCATCCAGGTACTAGAGCTGTCTGATCTG
Organism: Peromyscus melanophrys; assembly: GCA_902168415.1. Classification (NCBI taxonomy): domain Eukaryota; kingdom Metazoa; phylum Chordata; class Mammalia; order Rodentia; family Cricetidae; genus Peromyscus; species Peromyscus melanophrys. The sequence goes on along the minus strand of CABHPR010150735.1, from coordinate 24,107 downwards.
AAGCTGGGAAGAGTCAAATACCTTGGTTCCATCCAGACTCTGGCATTCACTTATACCATATCTTGGGTACATCAGTTATATTCTATTTTAACCTACATTTATATATACCTACATCTCTTTAATGAATTAATGATGTGGGTGGAGAAGGAAAAATGAGAATCTCTTGAATATTTTGAAATTCTTAGTAGAATGTGATAGATAAGATTATGGCTTTTAGTATCTTCATTAATAGCACATAAAGAACATTACTACATAATGATGTAACCAATTGCTATATTGCAAATGAAGACCAACTATATTATTTGCAGATCTCACATTCAATACAAAATGAAGATGGGGGACCACATCTCCACATCTCAAATATTAAGAATTTGATGGTGGTAATGGTAGTGCATTAAGCATAAGTTAGAGTTTTATGGACACCAGACCCTCTACAATGGGTCTACAATTGTAGAATCTTCCATTTGATTCTCATTTTATATTTCAAAGAGGTATAAAGGTTAATCATCATGTGAACAACATCAATCTTTTTTCCTTTCTTCTATCATTATAGGGAAGAAAAATGAAATAATAACATAACATTCTTTATTGAATACAGTATTTCTGCAGTTTATTTTTATGTTATTCATATATGTAGTACAAGAGAAAATAGAATCCTAAAGAATACCTTGCAGTTCATTCTTGTTTGTTATGTCCTCTTCCCATCCAGGCTCCTGCTTCAGGCATTTTATTTTCTTGTTATTTTCCATTGCAGGCAGATTTCTTTTCTTTTCTTTTAATGTATTCCTCTCTTATATATTACATGACTGCAACTTTCCTCCTTCTAGTCCCTGCACTCCCACCTTCTCTCTCCCTCAATCCACTCCTCCTCCATTTCCTTTCAGAAAAGAAGAGGCCTCCCAGGGATATAAACAAACTGACACAACAAGTTACTATAAGACTAGATACAGACCCTCATATCAAGGATTGATGAGGCAACCCAGTAGGAGGAAAAGGGTCCCAAGAGTAGGACAATCAATCAGAGAAAGAACCCACTCTCACTTTTGGGAGTCCCACAAGAAGACCATGCAACATAACCATGACAAATATACAGAAATCCCGGTGATACAGGCTTCTTGATTGCTGCTTCAATCTCTGTGAGTCCCTATAAGCCCTGCTTAATTGATTCTACGGACGGTGTCCTGGTGTTCTTGACCCCTCTGGCTCCTACAGTCCTTCCTCTCCCTCTTCCATAGGGTTCCCAGAGCACCACCTAATGCTTTTTGGCTCTGGGTCTCTGCATCTGCTCCTATCAGTTGCTAGATGAAGACTCTCTGATGATGATTATGCTAGGCTCCAGTCTACAAGTATAGCAGAATATCATTAGGAATCATTTCATTGACTTCTTTTTGCCAGTTGTGTTTGGTTCTATTCTAGATCTCTAAGCTATCCAGCCTCTGGTTTCTGGCCCTCTAGGCAGTGTCAGATGTGGGCTTTCCTCTCATGGTGTTAGTTTCAAGTTGGACCAGTCATTGCCTGACCACTCCCACAAGTTCTGTGCAAACTTTACCCTAGCACATCTTGCAGGCAGGGCAAATTGGGTAGAAGGCTTTATATAGCAATAAAAACTGTATGGTATTGGCATAAAAACAGACAGGTTGATCAATGGAATTGAATTAAAGACCTAGACATAAATCCAAGAACCTATGGATACCTGATTTTTTATAAAGAAGCCAGAAATATATAATGGAAAAAGGAAAGCATCTTCAACAAACAGTGCTGGTCTAATTGGAGCATGTAGAAGAATGCAAATAGATTCATATCTATCACCCTGAATAAAACTTAAGTCCAAGCAGAACTAAGACCTCAACATAAAACCAAGTACACTGAACCTGATTGAAGGAAAATCGAGTAATGGCCTTGAACACATCAGCACAGGAGACAACTTCCTGAACAGAACAACAATAGTGCAGGCACTAAGATTGACAATTAATAAATGGGACCTCATAAACTGAAATGCTTCTGTAAGGTATAGGACACCATCAATAGGACAAAACAGTAACCTACAGAACAGGAAAAGATTTTCACCAACACCATACACAATAGAGGGCTAATATCCAAAATATTTAAAGAACTCAAGAAACTAGAATAAAACAAACCAAATAATATAGTTGAAAATGGGGTACAAATCTAAACACAAAATTATCAATAAAGGAATCTCAAATGGCTGAAAAACACTTAAAGAAACGTTCAACAGCATTAGCCATCAGAGAATGGCTAAGATTAATAACACAAGTGACAACTCATGTTGGAGAGGATATGGAGCAAGGGGAACACTGTTCCATTGCTGGTAGGAATGTAAACTTGTACAACTACTTTGGAAATCAATATGAAGAATTCTTGGAAAGTTGAGAATCTATCTACCTTAAGATCTAGCTATACCACTCCTGGGCGTATATCCATCCTACCACAAGGACACTTGCTCTACTATCATTCCAGCTTTATTAATAGTAGCCAGAAACTGGAAACAACCTAGATGTCCCTCAACTGAAGAATGGATAAAGAAAATGTGGTGCAATTATACAATGAAGTATTACTCAACAGTTAAAGATAAATGTCATTATTAAATTTGCAGGCAAATGGAACTAGAAAAAAATCATCCTGAGTGAGGTCACCCAGACCCAGAAAGAAAAACATAGTACGTACTCATTTATAAGTAGATATTAACTGTAAAGGATAATCATGCTACAACCCACAGACCCAGAGTGGCTAAGTAACAAAGAGGCCTCAAGGGAGGACACATGGGTCTTCCTAAGAAGGGGAAATAGAATGGATTTCGTAGGTTGACTGGAGACAGATAGGGATGGGAATAGAAGGGATCAGTAGGAACACAGAAGGAAAAAGTACTGGGAGAGGCAACTGGAGTTGTGGGGCTTTTGTAGGGGGTGGCGATGTGGAAACCTAGTGCAGTGGAAACTCCCTGGAGTCTAAGAGGATGATACTAGTAATGGGGGCCATGAAGCCTGAACTGTCCATCTTCTGTAGTCAGGCAAGGCTTTCATTGAAGGGACTGGAATACCAACACAACAGGAAAATTTCTATGGAATCATAGTAACTGGGGCTTTTTACTAGATAGAGTCCCATTGATAGGAGATTGCAAGTTGAGAGAAATTTCTAGGCATTTCTCTATTTTGTGTAGGTCAGTGCTGATCTTTAACAATAACAACAGCCCTACTTCCAGACAATCTCCATGAGTCCTTTGTTTAGAGACCTCTACTGGGTCTTTAATGAAGCTTGTGTAGGCTAATCACTTCCCTGTGTTGCTGCTTATTAGGTGGTTCAACATCTCTTTTTTATTTTGTTCCCCCTAAATCTCCTAATTCCTTTATGTCATTCTGCCTTGTCCTGCACAGCTCCAAGGAGTGACCTAACTGTGGGGGGAGGGTGTGATGGGGAGTAAAGAAAGGACAGACAGAATCACAGACACAGAAAAGCTGGAATGAGGGGTACTGGGCTCTCTAATGGAGAACCTGTAGCAATCCAGAAGCTTAGTGTACTTATTATATATCATTGAACAAGGAGGTGGGATTGCTGCGTACATCTCAACAAGGAAGTGAGGTTATTACATACATATAAACAAGGAGCCAGATTTGGCTAATCTTGGTATGAGTAATATTTCTAGGGGAGCAGTCTTCAGGACCATAAATATGAAATATCTGGAGGGAGAAAGCTAGAATGGATATTTTCTGCACACATTATCAACATCTGCTCTGGGATCAGAGGAAGGTTTTCCCATCCCTCTGAGCATCTCCCACAGGGCTTTGCTACTCTCACAGGCTGAAACAATAGCATTCTTGATGTGCCCATGTCAAAAACACATATTCACTCAGGATTTCACTTGCTCCCTACATCTCCCCCTTTCTTATTTCTTAGATGTTCAGGATGGATCTTCAAGTTTACTCCAGGGTTAGTCCACTGCAATGCTTGACACTAGACAGTAATGATGATAAGAAGGAAGAACATAATGTCCAACATATGTTCACTATGTCCAACAAAAACAAAAGGGATATTTTAATAGTTTAAAGGGATTGAAGCCTCAAACCTCCTCAAGGGTCGTTTTTGCAATAAAAACAAGAGAAACCAATCTGAAGCCTTTTGCTTTTCTAGGATGTGCTGATATAATTGGGCTACATCCATGCTATCATATTTGAAAGTCCAACACCCTGGAGGTGGCTCCCAATTAATTCCCAATTATATTTGCTCTCATAATAAGGAGCTGCTGTACACATATGTGTTGGTAGTCTGTGTGACATATTAAATCCTTTTTAAATCGCAGAGCTGTAGCCCACACTGAATAGCTGAACAGAGCCCATTAGAACTCCAAGTGATTAGAACAGTGCTCCCCTAAAACGAAGGGACTCATTAGTATAAACAGGTATGGGACAAAGTGATCAAGCTACTGAGTAAAAAGGCATAGGTCCAGTTGGCTTCTCCCCTGACAGGGCTTACTTGAATGCATACAATTACCAGAAACATCAGAAATATAGCTGTTAGGTTGTTAAAAAAAAAAAAAAAAAAAAAAAAAAAAAAAAACTAGGCAGCATTTAAATCCACCAAGAGTTTTCCCTTTGGCTATTTGCCTACATTGCTAGTGTGTTCCCCATCCCTCAACAGGCCACAGGCACCTTGGTGCTTAGGTCATCTCTGCATGGTTGAGGGCTCCTGTGGGTCCCACTACCTGTGTGGGGCAGTGGAAAAGGCCATCTCACCAAGAGTTCATTAGGTGCCCAGACAGCAGACCATGTCGGGCAGGCTAGGGGACCATCCAGAACTCCACCACTGGGGTCCCTCAAGTGAGCACTGCTTGTTTTTTACCAAATGTAACATGAAAACAGTTAAACCGACAATAAAACTGTGAATGTGCTCTTGTCCCACAGCTGTATATCCACCCCTTGCTTTTGTTGTTGTTTGTTTGTTTGATGATTGATTTTCTCATATTCTTTTTAGTAACCAGTTCATCACACATTTCCCTGGAAACCAAAGGCATGCATACTGAACACAGCCCAAGAAACCAATGAAGCTGCAATGCTCTATCCCAGTCTGCAGTTTCCCTCAAATCTCACCCAAAGCACTGACATTTAACTATCTACCTCTAGGATCTACTTGTCCCCGAAATCTCTCTCGAAGCACTTACACATAACTATCTCTAGACTCCACTTAGCCCAATGTTTTACATTGAACAAATCCAAATGTTTCCCTCTATCCCTTTATTTGTTCCTGTGTAGCTCTTTCTTTCTCTTTATTCCTCTACCCATATAAGCATGCTTTTCACAGGAGTGTTCCTTCATCTGACTGATGTGAGTTCTCCATAGTCAGTGTCCATAGTCTCTGTCCCTGTTGAGGCACCACTTGCCATATCCTGACTGTCTCCAGGGACTGACCTAACAGGGTGATAAGGGAATGAAAAACAGACAGACAGACTCACAGACACACAGAAAATCTGGAATCGAGTGGACTAGGCTCTCTAATGGAGAAGCACACCAGAAATTTAGCCTGCTTATTATGCACAGTTGAACAGGGAGGTGGAGTTATTGCATACATCTGAACATTAAGCAGGGCTATTACATACAGGTAAACAAGGAGGGAGGATTATTGTATGCAGCTGAATAAGGAGGTGGGCTTAGCTTATCTCAGTAGGAACAGTATAAGGGAGCTAAACATTTAAATATCCGGGAGTAGGGAGATACCTACAGTGCACATTTTTCACACAACTATCAGTATCTGCACTAACCTGAGGAAGGCATTGCTATCCCTCTGAGCCTCACCCAGGGAAGGCTCTGCCACTCCATGGGTGTGAGGTATTTGTTGGAGTCCTTGGCGTGGTTATGTCAACAACACACATTCACATAGACTTTACTTGTTCCTTTCATCATCTTTCTATTAAACTATCCTTATTCAAATCTATGGAGTAAAATATGATAGTTGTGGGATCCCTGACTGCTATGAATGAGTAAATTTAATAGTCTACTACAAAGACTTTTTAGATTATTTTCTCCTGGAAGGACTACTCACAATGCCAGTTTATCCTGTAAACAAATTTTAAATACTAGGGTGCTTATTGCTTTTATCATTTTCTGAGGCTATTATTATAATGAAATCTATGGCCTAATAAGCACTTTGAAATTCATTCTTTAATGAATAATTCCAGGACCCAACTTGGTGAATTCAGTCTAGTGTTGTTTCTACTTGTCTTGTGATTTTCTTTCTGGTTCCCAAAATAATGCTGTGACATGAGAAATTCTTTTGTATAATTCTGTTGTGCTTCTGTAGCTCTTTTAAATGAAGTAGCAATAACAGTATTTAAATAATAAAAAAAACTGAGGGAGGAGTATCCCACAATAAATTTTTTGAGAAGATCTGAGATTTTTCAATAATTTAGTCTCTAAAAATTCAAACTTTTCAAAGAAATTCAAGTTTAGTTTGAAAATCCTCCATAAAGTTAAGTAGGATCTGACAGATATTGAGCTAATTTATCACCTGAGTTTTGTGTAAAGCAACACAGGACTTGCAAACAGAGATAATCTCAATGTATTTATTATATAGTGAGTCTTACAGATCTGAAGATATTTAGTATGTATGAGATGCATGATATAGAAGGTAATAAAAGAATGTAAAAGTGTTACATGAATAACACAGAAAAGGGGAAAAATTAAATTATAAAGCAGAGTCATATAAATTCAATGTAATATCTTTAAAACAGAACAGTATAAAATGCAAATATATTAAAATACATAGTATTTTCGATGAGGAATGTCTACATGCCATTCTATTCCCATATTGATCCATAAATGCATTGCTATACCTGTTAAATAGCAACAGGCTTTGTAGGAATAATTTACAGGTTTCTTCAGTGATCCAACAATATGCTCGCTGAGTATTTACTTTGTGGCAAGTGCTATGCTACTGCCTGCAGAAACTTCGGAGACTTACAGCATAATAAAGTGACAACTCCATTGATGAAGAAATGAATATTTTTCTTTTTTAAAAGATTTTTTAGTGTTTGACAAATCCTGCTTTTATCTCGACTAGTCTCTCCTCCCTCCTCTCCTCCTACTCCCTCCCCTCAGCTCCCATCTGCCACTCCCCCAATCCACCCCTCTTCCATATTCACTTAGAAAGGGGCAGGCCTCTTGTGGGCATCAGCAAAGCATGACATATCAAGCTGCCATAAGACCAAGCACCTCACCCCTTATTCAGACTGGGCAAAGCAATCCAGCATGAGGAACAGGTTCCCAAGAGCCAGCCAAAGCACCAGGGACAGGCCCTGCTCCCTCGGCTGGGAGTCCCACAAGTAGACCAAACTACACAACTGTCACATATATGTAGAGGGCCTAGGTTGGTCCCATGCAGGCTCCCAGGTTGTTGATTCAGACTCTGTGAGCTCCCATGAGCCAGGTTAGCTGTTTCTGTGGGTTTTCTTCTGATGTCCCTGAACCCCTGGCTCCTACAATCCCTCTTCCTCCTCCTCAAGATATTTTTCTTCATAATTATGTGCATCTACATTTGTCTTTGTGTGTGTGTATGTGTGGCCAGGAGTGCATGTGCATACATAGGCCTGAAAAGGGCATCCGTGGCATCTATGAACCACCATACACGGGTTCTGTGACCCAAACATGGGTCCTCTGGGAGAATATCAGGTGCTCTTACTTACTGAACCATTTCTCCAGGCCGTACAACAAACTGGAAACAGCTAATGAAATTTTTGAGAAAAAAACTTGGCAGTGTCCTTCATACAACCCTTCAAAATAAATTTTAAACATGTTAATTTATGAAAAATAAATTGTCATAAATGAGACAAAATAGGTTTAATCTGATTTAAACATTATATTATATATTAATGTACAAAGTGTTACATGGTTCTCTGCTAGTGTTTATGACTTTTTACATTTTTATGTATCAACTAAAATTTTTCAAGTTAAATTTTTTAATTCCTGAAAATGTGAAATTTATACTTTATTATATACATATATGAATAAACAAGTATTACCTTTTTTGCACAAAGAAGTCTTTCCAATTAAAGCACAAACACTGGAAGTTATATGATAGTTAATAAGTAAATACTTGCTGTATTTACAATATTTATTCTAAACAATAAAAGGAGAAACAAATAGAAAAATTTAGCAGCATGATAAAATTGTATGGCTAAATTTTTAGTTAGGTATAAATTGTTTCAGCACAATATAAATTAACAAGAAAAGGATACTACTATATAAAATGCACAAAATAAATTGTCAGATAATTTATATGAATGTGAGTATATATTTCCTAAAAGAAAATGAAGAGCTACTTAACTTTTCCATTTCAAAAGTCTAAATCATAATAATAAGCAGCATTTTAAAGCAAAGTGACCAAACCTGAAAACTTTTTTTTTTATTTTACAACCAGACCACAGTTTCCCCTCCCTCCTCTCCTCCCAGACCCTCTCTGCCCACCTCCCCTCTGCGTCCCCCCTCATCCACTCCTTCTCCCTTTCTATTCAGAAAAGGACAGGTCTCCCATAGATATCAACAAAACATAGCACATCAAGCTATAGTAAAACTGGGCACCTCTTCTCCTATTAAGGCTGGACAAGGCCATGTAGTATGAGAAACAGGGTCCCAAAAGCTAGCAAAAGAGTCAGAGAGAGCCCCTGTTCCCACTGTTAGGAGTCCCACAATAAGACCAAGTTACACAACTGTCACATATGTGCAGAAGAACTAGGTCAGGCCCATGCAGGCTTCCTTGTGGTCGGTTCAGTCTCTGACAAACTTTAAAACTTTTGATGATAACCAATATTCACAAAATATAGATATAACTCTCACAAAATATAGATATAAATCATGAGTTTGTACTGACACTTGTCAAATTGTCTATAATTTTAAAAATCTAAATGCATCTATATTTTCATAGAAAAATGTCCACTTATAGTTTTACTCATTACTTCTTATAATTGAGAGTTACATGTATCTCATTTCCAATGAGAGAGAAAAACCAAACAAAATGAAAATGCAGTATAAAATGGTGGGATTATGTTTAGGGCTATGTCAGATATTTTTAGAACTTGCTAAATGAAGTCTTCAATGAAATTTACATCAGCAACTCATATAAATTCTTAAATCAAATATTCTAATACAATGCAATCCATAGCTTAACTAATCTGATATTTATGTGCTAATAGGGAGAAAAATATTGAAAAAATGAAGTCTTTTTTAACCAAAATTAAACCACTATTTTCAAATAAAAGCAGAAAACTTAGTGTGCAAAGTGAAAACACTGTGATTTATAATGTAATAGTCTCAAGTCTGAGATAGTGTTTCAGGCATCATTAGTTATTGTACGACATAAAGGCAGTCATAGTGCAAAGTATACATGTGTGTTCAAAACTAAGCCCACAAGGATGTTATGCAATGTAGATTCATTAACATTTGATTTTAGGTGGTTGCATATTCAACCATCAAGTTTTTGTGTGTGATTTTCATATCCAGTTCCACCTCACATTATAAGAAACTGGGCTACAAAAGTTTTTCAAGGTAAGAAGCTAAAAATTCTTAGGGTAGATCATAGTTATCAGAAATCTAGCTTCTTTGTATATTTCTACAGTTGTAATTAGTACCGTTTCTGTCTTCTAAGCTTACTACATACCAAAATACCTGCTGTGATTCAGCCAAACAATATTTGTTCTTAATTATACGAAGTACAAAGTGTGAAAGAATAAGGTTCATCCAAATGAGTCAGCAACCTTACGTCCAAATCAGTGAGAATATTTCCTGGTGAAGCTAATAGAATATTAGACCAAACTTTGCTTACAAATAGAGGTATGTTTCTTGCATAGTAAGGAGACCAGAGAGGTAAATACAAAACTTATTCAATAACTCATTGTTGGTATCAAGGTTACATGCTCTTTTCTTTGTTTCCAGATGTCATTCTCAAGACATTTTCCATGAATTTCCATTAGAATTGCAAGGTGGTTGTGGCAGCTCCAGGCCTCCAATCCACACAAATCAGCATCTCCAGCAGGCCGGTCCTTAAGTGCTTTTGTTAAAGGCTTGGTAACCTTTCCTTAAGGCTTTTAATATATCACATGAGCAAATAAAAATAGGATTCCTTAGTACTTTTGAGTTGTTATCATGAAGAAATAGTAAAGTTAGCAATAAAACAAGAAAGAAATGAAGGTCATTAGTAAGCGCCCAATAGTGCCTATCACAAATGGTGAGAGAGAAAAGGGATACTACAAAGGTTAAATGTAAGCTAAAAAAAAAAGATGCTCGACAAGTAGCTCCAGGACAATGGCTTGGAATTCTGTCCACATTATAAGAACATTAATAATGGAATATTGTTCAACCTTAGAAACAAAAAAAAGATACAAATGAAGATATATGCACAAGCAACTATCAACTGAAGACATGTTCACTTGAAATAACTAAGTAATAAAATAGAGTCAGGGAAATTATTTCTCCATTGGTAAATTATTACAAAGCATCACTTTGAATGCAAGCAAAACAGCTATTCAAAATGGGCTTTCCTCCAAAACTCAGTCCTCTGAAAAAAAATCTCTATCCACATTGAGAGAAATTGCCAGACATCCTTCCTTGTTCTTTTTTAAACAGAGCACAACTGTAACATATTCCCTTTCAATATCAGACCTACCATGGTGGAAACTTCCACAGCCCAAAATTATACCTAGGTAAAATAAGAATACATTACTATTTGTTCTAGAAAAAAAACACCCTTTCATCTGTTATTTTTAAGTAGAAAAGAAACAGAATATGACATATAATTTTGATTTTTACAAAATGAATTATAAGAAGAAAAATTTAGTGAAGGGAATACAAATCATTAACTCAAATTCTGAAATTTCCTTGAAAAAAAATCTATTTTGTTTTATTTGTCAGTAACAGTTTTCCTACTGTATTTTTCCTTCCATTTTATTGGTTGGTAGATTTGAAAAATTAACATGCATTTATGTATACAACAGTCATCTTGTAAAGCTGCAAATAATTTGGCTGGTGAGATGGCTCAGTGAATTAAAGCACTTGCCACCAAGCCTGATAGCCTGTGTTCCATCTTCAGAACCCACAGAGTGGAAGGCTATAACTGAAACCTGAAAGTTATCCTCTGACATCCACACATGCTGTGGTACATTAATACACACACACACACACACACACACACACACACACACACACATGCACACACACAATAAGTAAATAAATGTAATAACATTCTTAAAAACAGCAAAAATAACATGCATCATAATAAAACAAACTTGTCCTATGTTTCTGAGATTTATGAAGTATATGCTTGGACTTACTCCATATTCTAGAACTGTAAGTACTTTGGACATAAAAACATACTTAAATGGGTAGAGTTATAGCTCAGTGTAGTGTAGGCTGCTTGCCTCAAAGTGATAACTCCCTGGTTCCATCATCAACACTGCCAAAAAAACCATAATGATTAATTTCAACTCATTCCCCGGTATTTCACAATTTTCCGTAACTATATAATTATAGGTTAGAACATTTATTGTCTATATTATGCTTTCAAAGTTGAGGGTTCCCTTTTACCCAAATGATGGTTTTATTTTTATAACACTAATGATGCAACTAGAAGATTAATAAGAACTGAGAATATTGTTCAAATTATACATGCCCCATAAAGGAATAAAAATGTTCAAGCATCCATTTATTCTAGTATTCCTGATAACAGGTCTCTTATTTTTTAGAGCCAGGTTCCGGAATTAAGCACAGTAATGTGGGAGTAAAACTTCTTAGTTAATTTATAGTCTGACTAATTGTTTCATGGTATTACGAGTTCAATGCTTCAATGAATAGGAATACAGCCAAATGCTTTTCAGAAACTATTTACTCATATAATTTCAAGCATTTATGGTAGAAGGCTCTTATGAACTAGTTAACATTACAAGATTTTTTTTTATATTCATCAACTGGAAAATGATTAGTGAAAATTGACCACATCAATAGTCACCTTATTACTAGTGGTTGTTGGAGTATCTTTTATTTGAAAACTTAGCAAGAAAATCAGTGACTTTACAAGGTAAACATGATAGAATATTTAATATTTACAACTGTAATATCTATTCTAATTTGAGTCAATTAATTTGTCTCAATTAATGATAAGTTTATTAGGCTACTGGTGCTATTTATTGTGTCTCTTTTATAGACAAATAAATCAAAATGGACCAAAATTATGTTTTCTGCAGATAAACAGATTTCCCTGATTTTTTTATTTCATTGCTAATCTCACTCAAGAAAAAAGTCTCAGGTGGTGAAATTAAAGCACCTAGAATTATTATCTTCACGGTTATATGGAGATACAAGTATTATAATAAGAAGCTCAGCTACCAAGTCATATATTTCATAGTTTTTGTACTATTTTTCAATAGTGACAATACAATTCCATGATGCATCCCTTATAGACTTGATTTATTAAAGTGTCATTTGAGGGACTGGTGATATGATCAGTAACAACAAAATAGATTTTTTTCTATCAGGAGATAATTTGAGGTGCGACATCAGGTCAGTTAGATATTTTTAGCTTGTTCAAAGAATACACATATGTTTATATACTTGTAAGGACATTCAGGGAATATAGGAAAGCAGATTCCCTCTCAGGCATTAAGGAAGCAGATGCCTTCTTTAGGGTGATCAGTTACAATTCAAAGGCAACCAGAGCCTTGTTGGTTATCTCCTGTGTGTGTGTGTGTGTGTGTGTGTGTGTGTGTGTGTGTGTGTGTGTGTGTGTGTGTGTGTGCGCGTGCGCGCGCGCACGCGCGGGTGCGCGTGCATGTGAAAGTGTGTGTATGTAAGCTTGTGTGCATATTTTATGGGTTGTACAGGTGTCTTGGCATATGTGTGTGGATGTTAGAGGACATCTTTCAGTTCTCACTTTCCACCTTCTTTGAGGCAAGACCTTTTGATTTTTGCTGCTCTTTATATCAGACTAGCTGGTCCACAGCTTCTAGGAAATATCCTGTCTATGCCTCTAACTATTGCAGTGCTGAGACTACAAATGTTTAGTTTTATGTGAATTCTGTGAACTCAAACTCAGGTCATCACACTTGATTCATAAGTGCTTTCCTCCACTGAAATATCTCTTCAGCTCCTGCCTCTGTGCATCTATATAAAAAAGTTTTAATATTCTCTAGTGTAAGTATCTGCTGTCTTAGTGATCCTCAAACCCTGCATGCTACTTCTTGCTATATATTTTTTAGACTTTTCTTTTCCTTTTCATTATTTTTTTTTATTTTTTTTATTCATTTTACATACCAACCACAGATTCCCCTCTCATCTCTCCTCCTTCCCCCTCCTCCCTCCCCCACCAATCCCTCCTCCAACAGGGTAAGTTCTTCCATGGGTACATTCAGTTGAGGCAGTACCAAGCCCTAACTCCCTGCATCAAAGTGAACAAGGCATCCCACCATAGGTCATGGGCTCCAAAAAGCCAGCTCATGCACCTGAACTCACTGCCAGGGTCCCCTCAAACAGACCCAGCTACACAACTGTCTCTTGTATGTAAAGGATCTAGTCCTAAGCCATGCATGTTCCACAGCTTTTGGTCTAATGTTCATGAGTTCCTTTGAGCTTGGATCGGTTGTCTCTGTAGATTTCCCCATCCTGATCTTGAACCCCCCTTGCTCATGTAATCCCTCTTCCCTCTCTTCCACTGGATTCCTGGAGTGCAGCCTGGTGCTTGGCTGTGGGTCTCTGCATATGCTTCCATCAGTTACTGGATGAAAGCTTTATGATGACTGCTGTGGGATAATGCTTTTGTACACTGTTTTAATAAAACGCTGATTGGCCAGTAGCCAGGCAGGAAGTATAGGCAGGATAAGAAGACCAGGAGAATTCTGGGAAGAGGAAGGCTGAGTCAGGAGACACCAGCCCACCGTCCAGGGAGCAGCATATAACGGCACACAGGTAAAGCCATGGAACTGGCCAATCAGTGTTTTATTTATCAATCAATCATCCACAGCATCCACCTGTTGGTTTTAATGTCAATTCCAAGCTGTTTTTATTACTATAGCTCTATAGTGGAGCATGAAGTCAAGGATGGTGATACCTGCAGAAGTTGCTTTACTGTAAAGGATTGTTTTAGATATCCTAGGTTTTCTGTTTTTCCATATAAAAGTAAGTATTGTTCTTTTAAGGTCTGTGAAGAATTGTGTTGGGAATTTGATGGGGGGATTGCATTGAATCCATAGATTGCTTTTGGTAAGATTGGCATTTTTATTATGTTGGTTCTACCTATCCATGAGCATGGGAGATTTTTCCATTTTCTGATATCTTCTTCAATTTGTTTCTTCAAGGACTTAAAGTTATTGTCATACATATCATTCACTTGCTTACTTAGAGTTACCCCAAGGTATTTTATATTGTTTGTGGCTATTGTAAAGGGTGGTGTTTCTATCATTTCTTTATCAGCCTGTTTATTATTTGTGTATAGGAGAGCTACTAATTTTTTGAGTTAATCTTGTATCCTGCCACCTTACTGAAGGTGTTTATCAGCTGTAGGAGTTCTCTGGTAGAATTTTTGGGGTCACTTATGTATACTATCATATTATCTGCAAATAGCAAAAGTTTGACTTCTTCCTTTCCAATTTGTATCCCCTTGATCTCTTTTTGATTTCTTATTGCTCTAGCTAGAACTTTGAGTACTATGTTGAATAAATATGGGGAGAGTGGAGAGGCTTGTCTTGTTCCCGATTTTAGTGGAATAACTTTGAGTTTCTCTCCATTTAATTTGATGCTGGCTGTCAGCTTGCTGTAAATTGCCTTTATTATGTTAGGTATGTTCCTTTTATTCCTGATCTCGCCAGGACCTTTATCATGAAGGAGTGTTGGATTTTGTCAAAGGCTTTTTCAACATCTAATGAGATGATCATTTCTCCTTTTAGTTTGTTTACATGGTGGATTACATTGATAGATTTTCGTATATTGAACCATCCCTGCATCTCTGAAATGAAGCCTACTTGAATATTTTGATGCATTTTGAATTTAGTTTGCCAGTATTTATTGAGTATTTTTTGCATCAATGTTTATGAGGGAGAATGGTCTGTTATTCTCTTTCTTTGTTGCATCTTTATGTGGTTTGGGTGTCAGGGTAACTGTAGCCTCATTGAAAGAGTCTGGGAATGTTCCTTCTGTTTCCATTGTGTGGAACAATTTGAGGAGTATTGGTATTAGCTCTTCTTTGAAATTCTGGTAGAATTTTGCACTGAAACTATCTGGCTCTTGGCTTTTTTTGGGGGGTGGGGGGGTTAGGAGGCTTTTAATGACTGCTTCTATTTCCATAGGGGTTATAGGTCTATTTAAATTGTTTATCTGGCATTGATTTAATTTGCATATATGGTACCTATCCAGGAAATTGTCCATTTCTTTTAGATTTTCCAATTGTATGGAGTATAGGCTTTTGAAGTATGACCTGATGAGTCTCTCTGGATTTCCTTGTTGTCAGTTGTTATGTCTCCCTTTTCCTTTCTGATTTTGTTAGCGTGGATTCTCTCTCTCTCTCTCTCTCTCTCTCTCTCTCTCTCTCTCTCTCTCTCTCTCTCTTTCTCTCTCTCTCTTTCTTTCTGTCTTTTAGTTAGTTTGGATAAGGTTTTGTCTATCTTGTTGATTTCCTCAAAGAACCAACTCATTGTTTCATTGATTCTTGTACTGTTCTCTTTGTTTCTATTTTATTGATTTCAGCCCTCAATTTCATTATTTCCTGGCATCTACTCCTCCTGGGTGAGTTTGCTTCTTTTTCTTCTAGAGCTTTCAGGTGTGCTATTAGGTTGGTAGTGTGAGATTTCTCCATCTTCTTTATGTAGGCATTGCCACTTTGAACATTCCTCTTAGTACTGCTTTCTTGGTGTCCCATAAGTTTGGGTGTGTTGTGCATTCATTTTCATTGAATTCTAGGAAGTCTTTAATTTCTTTATTTCTTCCTTGACCCATTGGTGATTCAGGTGAGCATTGTTCACTTTCCATGAGTTTGCAGGCTTTCTGTAATTTCTGTTGTTGTTGAATTCTAACTTTAAGGCATGGTGGTTCGATAAAATAGAGGAGGTTATTCCAATTTTTTTGTATCTGTTGAGACTTACTTTGTGACTGAGTATGTGGTCAGTTTTAGAGAAGGTTCCATGAGGTTTTGACAAGAAGGTATATTCTTTTGTGTTAGGGTGAAATGCTCTGTAAATGTCTATTAAGTCCATTTGAGTCATAACACTTGTTAGTTCCCTTATTTCTCTGTTAAGTTTCTGTCTGGCAGACCTGTCCATTGCTGAGAGCGGGGAGTTGAAGTCTGCCAGTATTAGTATATGGGGTTTGATGTGCTATTTAACCTTAGTAATGTTTCTTTTACATATGTGTGTGCCCTTGTATTGGTGGCATAAATGTTCAGAATTGAAACTTCATCTTGGTGCATCTCACCTGTGATGAATATATAATTTCCTTCCGATCTCTTTCGATTTTAGTTTGATGTCTATTTTGTTAGATATTGGGATAGTTACACCAGCTTGCTTCTTAAGTCCATTTGACTGAGAAGACTTCCCAGCCCTTTACTCTGAGGTAGTGTCTGTCTTTGAAGTGGACATGTGTTTCTTGTATTCAGCAGAAAGATGGATTCTGTTTTCATATCCATTCTGTTAGCCTGTGTCTTTTTATAGGCAAATTAAGTCCTTTGATATTAAGGGATATTAATGACCTGTGATTACTAATTTCTGTTATTTTTTGTTTCTCTTCTTTGGGATTTGTTGGTGTAGGATTATCTATTGCCTGTGTTTTCATGGGTCCATCTAACTTCATTGGATTGGATTTTTCCTTCTAGTGCTTTCTGTAGGGCTGAATTTGTGGGTAGGCATTGTTTAAATCTGGTTTTATCATGGGATGTTTTGTTTACTCTGTCTATGGCAATTGAGAGTTTTGCTGAGTATAGTAGTCTGTGCTGGGATCCATGGTCTCTTAGTGTCTGCGTAACATCTGTCCAGGACCTTCTGGCTTTCAGAGTCTCCATCAAGAAGTCAGGTGTTATTCTGATGGGTCTGCCTGTATATGTTATTAGGTCTTTTTCCTTTGCAGCTCTTAATATTTTTTCTTTATTCTGTATGTTTAGTGGTTTATTATGTCATGAGGGGAATTCTATTTTGAGTCCAGTCTATTTGATGTTCTGTAACCTTCTTGCATATTCATAGGCATTTCCTTCTTTAGGTTGGGAAACTTTTCTTCTATGATTTTGTAGAATGTATTTTCTATGCCTTTGAATTGGTATTGTTCTCCTTTTTCTATCCCTATTTTGCTTAGGTTTGGCTTTTTCATGGTGTCTCAGATTTCCTGGACATTTTGTGTTATGACTTTTTTGGCTTTAGTATTTTCTTTGACCTATGTATCTTTTTCCTCTATTGTATCCTCCATGCTAGAGATTTTCTATTCCATCTCTTGTATTCTGTTGGTTATGCTTGCATCTGTAGTTCCTGTTCATTTACTCAGATTTTCTATTTCCAGCATTCCCTCAGTTTGTGTCTTCATTGTTTCTGTTTCAATTTTCATGTCTTGAACTGTTTCCTTCACCTGTTTAATTGCATTTTCATGATTATCTTGGCTTTCTTTAAGGGATTTATTGATTTCTTCCATTTTTTGTTTGTCATTTCCTCAGTTTCTTTACAGGAATTTTTCATTTCCTCTTTAAAGGCCTCTTCAACTTCATTTTTGAGGTCATTTTCTTCTATTTCTTCAACGTTGGGATGTTTAAGTCCTGCTGCTGTAGAACCACTAGGTTCTAGTGGTGCCATATTGCTTTTTACATTGTTGAGTGTATTCTTGTACTGCCTTGCAACATGAATTGCTAAATGGTCTTATTAATAAAAAACCCAAAGCCAGATATTGGGGTAAAAGCTGAAAGATTCGAGAGACAAAACAAGTCAGCCATGTTCTTACCTCTATGAAATCCTCAGCCTTGATAGAGACTTCCTGTTTACTCATGCATTATATACTTTTCTGTGCCCTGAAATCTTCCTTCCTTCCTACTGCTGGGATTAAATGTGTATGCCACCATGCCTGGCTCTCTTCCCAGTGTAGCCTTGAACTCACAGAGATCCAGATGAGTCTCTTCTTCCTGAATGCTAGGATTAAAAGCATGTGCTACCACTTCCTGACCTCTATGTTTAATATAGTGACTGGTTTTGTCCTCTGATCCCCAGGCAAGATTTATTGGGGTACACAATATATCACCACACTGGCATCTACCCATCTCTTCCTCCAATTGGCACAAATGGTATCTGTCTCAGGAAGCAACTCTTGGTCCAATCAGAGCTCTTGGTCTAATCAAAGCTGGCAGAGTCTGTGTCTCAGGGAGCAGCTGCGGTCTTGGAGGATGGATGAGTTGGGGAGGTAAATTAGGGCTTGTAAGTTACAGGGTCCAGTGGGGGATGGTGGTGGTAGGGCCTGCCTGCAGGAGTCCTGTCTGCTGGCCTGCAACTTGGCCTAAAGTCAAGGGTGATTGGCTAGGAGAACAAAGACTCACCTCTTGGTCCAATTGGAGCTGGCAGAGTCTGTGTCTCAGGGACCAGCTGCAGTCTCAGAGGATTGGAGGGTTTTCCTTTCTGTATTCTTAATATTTCTCCTATGGGCTTTGCTCTGTGACGTAACATGTCTTGTTACACTTGTTACAGGGATTCCTACATTTTCTTCTCATTTCTGAGTCCCATCTCTCTCTTTATGTTACAGAAACTCTAAGAGTAGTGATTTAATATTTACAAATAGTCATTCTCAAACATGATATGCTTATGCTTTAGCCAGGTTTGGTGGCATACACATGTAGTCCCAGCTACTTGGGAGGCCAATGTAGGAAAGTTGCCAGAGGTCATTAGCAGTAGACTCAGCAAGACTATGTCCACAAAATGTATACTAGATCAAGCACAGTTCTGGGCTCTCTCTTTGTGTTGATCTCAATCATCAATAAACTATAGTGTGGATACATGTTCAACTTTCTCATAGAGGAGCTGGTTGAACTGAATGTCCATTATTCACAGAATCCACTCCATAAATATACATTGGCAAAAGATATTCAGTTTATTTTATATAATGAGTTACAATTCCAGTTTTAGTGATGTAGTATCATTTCAAAATAGTCATTCTGTCATTGTACATTTGTATGGAAATGTGTCAACTTCACCCACAGGAAGTGAAATACAAATTCAGATGGCAAAAAATCTGGACTATCTTAGAAGCTTGACAAAAATAAAATGATTTGATTTGTTTTGGTAACCATATACTTGACTGGACACCATGAAATAGATATTTCACCTTATCTATGGCAAATGTACTCATGTTTATGATTTTGTGCTTCATTAATACATAAACATTCTAGTGTCATCTTCTGTCTAAAGCCTCAGATAAAGTGCTATTGAAGAATTCCTCCTACCACTCGGGTATACCCAAATCAGATCTAAAGAAGATGAAACAAAAATAAAATCTATGAAAACATCTACTAGTGTCTCATCTTCTAGACAATAAGAACACTTACCTTCAGTGTATGTGAGCCCATTTTTCCTTCCACCTTAGTAAGTGTTCTTTTTAAGTCTAATTGGTGCTTCAGTGAATAAACAGATCAAGAATGATAGAGGAATTTCAAAACACAAATACTTTTGTCTGCTATACAGTTCAGCATGGCCGAGGCTCAGGATTTACCATTATTCATTCTAAAGTTGTTTCTTGTTTTGCATGCATAGTTTTTGTTTGGATTTGAGGATGTAGAATTTAACTTATTATTTTAGTGTGGCAGATATGTCTGGTCTGGAGTATCCTTTTCCTGAAACTCCTCTACCCCAGCCCATGGAGTCTACTGAACAGGGGAAGCTAGATAACGCCAAGCTGGCAGCAGAACTTGGTGGTGTCTTACATGTATTGTTAGCTTTGAGTTTTGTGCTGGTTAGTTTTATGCCAACATCACACAAGTTATAGTCATCGTAGAGGAGAGAACCTCAATTGAGAAAATACTTCCATAAGATCAGGCTGTAGGCACCCCTGTAGAGCATTTTCTTTGTTAGTGATTGATGAGGGAGGCCCTATTGTGTATGGGGCCAGGTCTGGGATGGTGGTCCTGGTTTCTACAAGAAATCAGGCTGAGCAAGCCAGGGAGAGCAAGTCAGTAAACAGCACTTTTTCAAGGCTTCTGCATCAGCTCCTGCCTCCAAGTTCCTGCCCTGTTTGAGTTCTTGTCTTGGTTTATTTTAGATGATGAACAGTGATGTGAATATATAAGCCAAATAAACCCTTTCCTCCCCAAGTTGCTTGGTCATGACATTTCATCACAGCAATCATAACCCTAACTGGGACAGGGTTATATATTCTTCTTCCATGGTCTCAGAGAGCCACTGAGGCCAGGAAGCAGGTGGCATACCTATATGAAGACCCTGAGATGCCACTGTATGAAGCTGTGAAAGCAGCTTCTGGGTTGTAGGAGAGACCACTCTCCAAGATGTTGGAGATATCAGAGCAGTAGAATGTTTGTCAAGATCTACATGCAGGTAATGGAAGTAGCCAAAGTGATGGAGGTATGTTACAGGCAGCAAAGCTGGAGAGGCAGAGCCATCTAAGCCCTTAGACACTAGACATGGAGCTACAGTGTTTTGAGTTTGTACTGCTGGGTTCTGATCTTGCATTGGTCCAGTAGAAACCCAGTGCATCCTATGCCTCCCTTCTGGAATGGTAACCAGTATTTTTGGAAGTATGCACTTTGCTTTCTGAAGGTGTGGCCTTGCTGTAAGAAGTATGACACTGGAGCAGAGTTTGAGCACATATAGCCTCTCCTTACTTCCAGGTCACTCTTTGTTTTATGCTGCAGTTGAAGATATAAGCTCTCAGCTTCCTGCTCCTGTTGCCATGCTGGCCATGCACAGTCATGCCTCCGCAATTCTGGATGCTTATCCCCTGTAACTGTAAGATACAAAAAAAAAAAAAAAAAAAACCTTCCTTCTATAAATTGCCTTGATTATGGTTTTTTTCTTAATGACTTATATCATCAAACATTATCTTCTCTCACTCATCTCACTCATATGTATATATTGTCTAGAGTATTTCTCCTTCAGATTGTGATTTGTATGAGTTTTGATCTAAGCTTTGGGTTAAGTTTGGGAATAATCCACACATGCCATTTTTGAGGTTCAAGCTGGATGAGTAGTGCTGGGCCACATTACTTTTATAGCAATCACAGTAGTGCATGTATAGGTCAGCATTCCAAAGCACATTCACATTATATTCTTGTATGGTATCTGCTACATTCTATTGCCATAGCAAGACATATGGCTAAGAACTAGTTACTAGAGCAGATTATTATTATGTGCTATAGATAAGAAAGAGCTAGAGAACTCCATTTGGTTGAATAATAATCTTTTCTACCTTGTCCTATACTCAAGTAGCTCCCCTCTGAATACAAAAACCTTTACTCTAAGTATACATGCAAAGAAATTATATGCGGATGTAATAAATAATCCTAATGACAGTGGTACCATATTATGTACACAGTTATGCAATGCTGGCCCTTATCCCTCTTAAAGATGTACCTCAGTAAGTATTGCTTGTCCATACATATATAATTGCCTCAGTTAATTTAATAGAGCTGTTTATTCTTATATAAAATCCCATTTATTTTAACAAATGCTCTATAAGTAGGCATTTGGTTTGTTTCTATTCTGTTGCCATTTTAACCAATGCTGCTAAGACTATAATTTACATATTTGTGCAGATACCTCTAGAAAGTATTCCTAGAAATGATGTTGCTACTTCTAGTGGTTATTGCATTTTAGTTTGCTAGGTTTTTCAATGAACTTTTCTTGCATAAAAATCAATTAACACGACGTGAAAAATGTAAAGATATATCTAATTACTTACACCCGTGCTCACCCAAATGAGGCCATTTTATCTTTGCTAAGCTTGTAACTTGGAAGAGATCTTTGCAACTTCAATTCGAATTTGACTTCTTGTGGGTGAAGATGCCACATATTCATATGACAAAAGGGTGTGCCTGCTATATATGTGGCAGCTATCTCTGGTCTGGAATATCTTTTCCAAAACCTCCTCTACCCCAGACCACAGAATCTATTGAACAGGGGAAGCTGGATAACAATATTTGCATTGTCTTAAATGCTCCTTCAGAGTGGATCCTACTTTCAACTTGTAGGATCTTGAAATAAAAACTTATGAGAGCACATGAGCAAAAATAATCTGATTTTATATGCCTAAATTAAATTATAAAGAAAATCAACAGCTATTCCATAAGCTTAAACAATTAAGCAGCTAGGAAAAATGTAATACAAGGATGAAAACCAGCAATTATTGATTCTGAAGCAGCAGTCATTACCTCACCTGATAAAAACAACAACCAAATAACCCTGTTTAACCAAAATGATGTAGCACCTTACAATAACCAGGGACAAAACGACAGACAAATCTTTATAATCAATTCTACCCTGTTCATGGAGTTTATCTAGTCAAAATCATAACACTAAGGATAGCAAGTAAAGTAGAAAGAGATACAGTCTCCCCCAAATTTTGTGTTCCTAAGAGAAAGCTACTTCAGAAATAAAATGATGAAAATTAACTATGCATATTTAATTCATTGTGCTGTGACCCTCCTAGGTGACATTTTTCTTCAAGAACATTTTATGGACACATTAAGATTTTTATTCATAGCAACTTGGAATTACCCTTTGAGATACTAAATAAGTGCTGAAATCATGAACTCAAAAGACTGTTACAGCTAAACTTATACCCGAAGCTACTGTAGTGGGTAAGAAAGTTAAACTATCACCAATTATGTTTAACCTTTAATGTAACAATTGTAAAACTTACTATGACTCACTGGTGGCTGATTAGAAGGTTGGGTTGTCAGTGACAGATAAGAAATGTCTACTCTCTCCCAATATTAGAGCTGCATCATTCTAAATACTTTATAAATAGCTTGTGTGAGTCTCTGGGCGCTCATTATTTAATTTACCAAAACTTTTTAGAGTATTCCTTTAGAAGTAATATCATTATTATTACAGAATTATCTTCAAATGATCATCATTGGTAAATAGGGTAATTCAACCAATTTAACTTGAACGAGAGCCAAGGAAGACATGTCCGTATTAAACTTTATAGTATGAAGACAAGCTGAATTATGTGACTTCCTTGTGATCAGGATATGCCTTTTTTGTTCATATCCCAGGTAAAGTCACCAAAATTTTTTAATCTGTACCAGTCCTTATGCAGACACTTGAAATCTTTTTGACTGTTAAGGCCACTACCTCTAAGTGTCACTTATTTTCTCAAATATTGAAGACCTAAGTAGACCCAACAAGATCTCCATCGTGATTCTGTTTCTATAAACAAAATTGCCTTAAAGGATTTAATGTTAATATTAGAATTATTTTTGATCACCACATTTAAAAGTAGTGCAGAACCATTGGAAAATGCTATCGATTTTTGATGGAATGTATTTATTATAAGTTCTTAGTTGTTTTAATATATGATGGAATTAGTCTTTTTTTTTTCTTCTCTGTAATTCCTTAAAGACTCATCCTCCTCTAGTTGTTTTCTGGGAAGAAACTTTCATAGCATAAACCCACTGAGGTATCAAATATCTAAGTTAACCCCTATTCCCATGCTGTCTTTTCTTTTAAAGATTTATTTCTATTGGGCTAGGAATGATGCTGTACACATTTATTCCCAGCACTTGGGAGACAGAGGCAGACAGATCTCTGTAAGTTTCAGGCTAAGCAAGATTGCATAGTGAGACCCTGTCTGCAAATAAGCAAAAAAAAAAAAAAAGGATTCATTTTTATTTGTATGTATGAGTATATGCCACCAGGGTGTGGTCGCCTATGGAAGCTAGAAGAGGGCATCAAATCCCCCAGATCCACAGTTACAAGCAGTTATGGACTGCCTAATGTGGGTGTTGGGAAACAAACTCTCATCTTCTGAAAACGCAGGAAGTGCTGAGCCATTTCTGTAGCTCCTCTCATGCTGTCTTTATTTAAGGCAGAATTTGTTTCCAAAGTAATTATGCTCAAACTATGTGCATTCAAACAAAAGTGACCTAAACTCTAA
>CABHPR010150734.1:0-49458 GCA_902168415.1 Peromyscus melanophrys | reverse complement strand
CACACACACACACACACACACACACGCATGCGCGCACAAACATATACACACGCAAAAACAAAAACCTCCTTGTCTCCATAAGCAGGATGAGTAAGAAATCCAGCAGTCTCTGACTGCCAGGCAAGTCCTGTATGCGTGCTGATTGAGAATTCAGCTGCATAACCTTCTGCGAACTGTTTATCTTATGTACTTATTTAACTAACATTCAAACTGACAAGACTCCCGTTTCTGGGCCTTCCTTTTATACTTTCATGTGGGAATGATCAGATGGAGCTCAGCTCCCACAAACTTTGCATGTTTTTGATTTCACACATAAACTGAAGGTTAGAATTCTAGTCTGTGTCCTCAGTCATTCAGGGTTTTTTTAGATCTTTGAACATGACTTCAAACCCTGCCAAAACACAACCCAAATACAGACTTGCTTCGGTGTCTGTACAAATACGGAAAAGAAATGGGTATGTCAGCTTTCAATGGGAACCAGCCTAATTGAAGCTTTAAGTGCTGTCAGTGAACAAAGGCAGCCAGAACCAACTCAGACTGCTTTGTTCAAGGGTATGAAGACGTTCAGGAGGACGGGGAATGAATCGCATGTTGCAATAAGGCAAACATTCCTGTGACCACGGCAATCCACACCTTCTCCCAGAACATTTGCTGCACTGATAATAGTCCCCAGCTGGATTAACTACTTAATTATCCGTGTTTGTGAAAAAAGTATTTATTTTGTTTCATGTACATCAGCCTTCTGAATATAAACATTATAATTACATGGCATTTCAGTACTTTCTAATACACTACCTCATTTTATCTCTGTAATGGTCCATCACTGCAGATACAGCATGTCTTGATCTCACAGATGACAAAGTTGAGGCTAGAGATCGGAGAGCTGGGACTCCACAGGCCCCTGACCCCTTGCTTTCCTTGACGTCACACCACCTGAATTTCAGAGTAGAGAGACATCCCAGTGCTGTGTAGCACACAGATGCAGAGATGCCTAATAAATGCGCACTCAGGTGACCCCGCTGTTCCACTGTAAGTCATCCAGGGCAGAGAAAGTGGCTGCTTTTCATTTTACTGTCTTCAGTAGTAGTGAAAGTTGGGAGCAACCTTTGGGAAACTTCACAGTTCTTTTGGCTTCAGAGAAGACACTGCCTGAAGCACCTCCATGTCAGGCTCAGCCTGTCTCCCCCACTGCTGCCTGCTGGCACAGGCCCATGGACTGTAAAATTCTGATGACTCATCAGTGTTAAGACCCACATGTCCTAACCCAAGACAAGTGATTCACCAAGGGCGTAGGATTCCAAAAGATACTTAAGCTAATGTGGGTGAGGCATTATTTGACCAGGCTGGGAAGAGAAAGATGCACCGGATGTGTTCATTCAAACACATATGCGTGTTAACTCAAAGTCACTGTACCCATGGAGAGAGGCAGAAGGGAGCCAGTGTGATCTGAGGTACACAAATGGAAGAGCTCCAACACTCTTGCTAGCACACTAGTCAGCTCCTAACTTACAAGCAAATATTTGACTCTCTACTTCATGATAAAATTAATAAGAACCAGCATTAGTCACATAGTGATAATATTTATCACTATTAATTTTTTGATAAAGCTAGGTAGCATAGGGAAATAAAATGAGATGCTTTCAAACTTCAAAGGGTGTTCAGACTTAGACCATCCAAATCTCATCTTTAAATGGTGGCTAGTGCCATGCACCCTGGCCACTTGGCATTTATGTTTGTTTTATGCATATTTATGCAAGGATTACTGTCTTGCATTACTACATAGAAGAGTTCATCATATATGTCTTATCTTGCCAAACATATTGTCCTACTCAGTAATTCACTAGCACTGCCAAAATACTCCATAGAGTGCAGTGTACGTAGCAGATCTTCAAACAATGCTTACCAGGAGAGCTAGAGTTCTTTAATCTGTTTGTTTGTTTGTTTGTTTTGGCTTTCAGTCACGGCCTCCTGCATCCCAGGCTAGCCTCAGACTTTCTGTGTGGCCAAGAATACCCATGAGCTGCTGATCCTTCTCTTCCTGAGTGCCGAGATTACAGATCTGTGCTACCATGCCTGGTGTACACGTGCCTGGGGACTGAACCCAGGGGTTTGTGCAGGTTAAGCGCACACTTTGCCCAGTCTCTGGTGCCTTGATTTTGTAGCAGTTTCTGCTGGGGGCCTTTTGTCCTTCCTTCCTGCTCGGGTTCTCCTTGAGGATCAGAACTGTCTTGCAGATTCTTGTAACTCTGACCTAAGTCCTGGTTCAGACAGTCTGGTCTGTAAGTCAGTGCTCAGTAGGTATCTCCTGAGTGTGTAAATGTTCACTGGCATATTCCCAGAAGGAGCACAATGATGCCTTGCCATTAAATTTTCAGACCTAAACTCAACAGTTAAAAGAAAAGGTTTAACTCTCTTACAGAACTATGGAGTCACCGCTAAGACCACTGCACAGATGACAGAGCACTGTCAGAGGTCAGCCACCAAGCTCCTGAAGTAGATCCAGGACTGGTTGAGTGGGTCGGGTTCTACATGAAGTGTTCCTTTCCCTCTGCCGCACAGCACACCACATCTCATGACAGAGTGGCTTGGCTCAACCTGTGGCTCCAATGAGCAGTGTGGCATCATGATATAATTCCCAGGTGACTTGTAAAAGTCTCTTAAATCATCTTGGATACACTGTGGGGACAACTTGATTCAAATGCATGTAAGCCCAGCTGCTCATGCTCTGATGCTTAATGTTGGTTCGGATTGTGGACTGAAGTAGAGTAAGCTACTTGTGAAGGAAAATGCATTCAAGCTATTCATCTCAGAAAGGAAAATCTTAAGGGAATCTGATGAGGCAGAATGCCAATTTTTTTTTATATGTAATCTGGGTCCAAGCAACTTGTCTAGATCCAGAACCAAATCCAGCTCCAGTCGGCCAGGGTGGAACCTTGGGAAGGGCAGCAAATGGATGCTGGCGTTTAAGGTCTCCATCCACACCAGCCGTTTCTCCTTTAGAAACCACCAGTGACTCCAAACGTTCATCAGGTATAAAAAGGAAGCTCTGGTGTTTTCACCCAAACTCCACACTCAGCCACCCCAGACCTTCTTCGGCCATCGATGCACAGAGTTGCCGTTGAATGCCTTCCTTTTACTGTCTCCTGTCAGCAGCCAGAAGTTGGGTTGTTTTGTGTGTATTTTTTTAAATCAGGAATAAGATTCAAAGAGCCTGCCCTGCAGCAATCCCATACTGCTCGTCTTTGTCGGAATCCTAATGACGAATTCTAAATACATAAGAGACCATCTCCAGCTGTAAAAGGGATGAGCTTCCGGGGGCCTGTTGAGTTCCCTGACCCCAGACCTATTTTTATATTTTGATCTTGGGGACCGTGCCTCAAGACTTTCAGAACCCTCCAGTTATCCCCGGGGTAACAGCACCAGCTTAACCAGTCCTAGCAAGACTTAAAACAGGGCATCGAGGATCAAAGTGGCCAACAAACCCGTGCATTAGCCACGGGACCAGCCCCCAAGAGGACCGCATTAAGCTGCATTGTGCAAGTGGCTAAATTCTTTTCATGGAAAAAAGAAAAAAACCTCAACACGAAAGGCTTTAGGTGCAGATGTCTGAATAACCACAACGTTAGCAACAGCCCACATTTTGATATAAAATATAAAAACAGTACTTTAATGTCTGATTAAAGTATGGAAGAAACAGAACAATTTGAACATTGTTTATTTGTTTTTTTTAAATTTTATGTATTTAAAGCCACATAAAACCTCCAAAGTTTAGCGCCCCTTGCTCTACATTTTCTTAGGATAATATTAAAGGGACTTTCCTGTATTCAAACAGGGAGTGTAGATGAGAGGGTGTCTTCTAAGAAAATGAAAAAGTCCAGAGTCTGGATTAAGAATAACACAGCCCAGAGGGGTTTTGTCAATGACCTGACACTTCATTTTTCCTTCCATTGTCTGCCTAACCAGAGAGCAGGAGACTAGCAACAGGGATGATCAGATGAAGGCGGGAAAAACACAACTGTCAGGCTCCGAGGACAAAGCCCACTCTTTACAATACCATTCCTTAAATCCAGATATTAGAGGCAAAGGAATGAGAAAAGTCGTAAGCAGCTCCTGGATGGCTTTCTGAGGATATGGCAGAGATTATGCTAATCACCGCTGCATTGTCCTCAGCAAAGTGTTCCCATATCAAGCCTTTTATCTGGGGAAGAAGAGATGCCCAACCTCTCAACTCAGTAACAGCCAGCACTTTCTGTGTGGTTTCTGTGTAATTAACACCAGCACTAGACCTTTTCATTTGTACTGCTCAAGCTTAGGCCCTTCTGAGGGTGTCCACAGGGGAGCGGCCCTCACCCTTTGCCTGTGGCCCGGGAGCCCCAGCTTATGCTTAGATCTGCATGCCATCTGTTAATGGCAGAGGGAGTGAAACTTGATCTAAACTTTGACTGTCAGAGAATGCAAGAGACCAAATCCACCAGAGTGAGATAAGCAAATTATTGCCTTACCGAAAAACAAAACAAACAACAACAAAAACAAAACAAAAAAAACCCTTTATACTAATAATTCAACTGCTTCATTTTTCATATAGATTTTTATCTCATCTTAATTAATTTCCATTCAAGGCATAACAGGCATAAGAACACTAACATAGTGGCAATTGGGTGGTAAGCCACCAAAGGGATTTTTTTTTAATTGAACTTCAACATCCACCTATATTGTGTAAGAGTTGGATCATAGATGTTCTATCTCCAAGTTCCTAGCTGCCCAGAAGCTATAAGGAAGCCTTGGAGACCTTAGACATAGGGCTGAATTTTATTCTCTAATTGAAGTCTCTGGCTTTTGTTGGTACAGGTGAAAACCCCTGTGAATATCATAGACGCAATCTTTACAATGACAGAAGCCGTGTAACGTTGTCAGGGAGAGGCAGTCGCCCAGAATGCCTTTGTCTGTCATAATTGTTAGTGTGAGAATTTAATCATTAGGTGTTTCCCCACACATAAGAGAAAAGGTCAGTTATACGTAAAAACGCACTTTACTTCAGGTGGACCCCACCGGCGAAGAGCCATCACCAACCACCTTTCCTACTTGCTCTCCGGGAAATTTTGACTAGACTTAATACAATTCGTTTGGGCTCCAACCCTGGTTTTTAATCTATTCAAACTGACTCGATGGCCCTGGGAGGAAATAATCAGATATACTGAGGTATTGACGGACCAAGGTTACAAGACTGAGGCCGCAGAATTGTCTAGGGATCTCACCCAACCTGCCCTTTCCTGAACCACTGTCTTCCATTGTTAACCAGAATGGAAAGCAAACCCTTAGACAAAATCTTTCGAAGGGTAGGACCCACAGATACAAAATGACACAAAAGGCCGTCGGCAATGTCTCTTTGGGAGCCATGAAGTCTGTTCGACTTCCAAGCTGTTCTGTGTGACCTCTGTCCCTCCTGGATAGAAGGATGTCTTAGTAGGAAGCCAGGATTTGGTGAGATATATGTGGTTAGCGTCGTATACTGTTTGGAAATGCTTTCAATAAAATTTTGTGAATTAATTCAAAATGAGTTAGCAGGGCTCTGGTTAACTCTGGAAGGAGGAGCATGAACCATTACTGTATGCTTCAAAACATGCCACCACCTCCCAAGAGTTAAGAAACACCTCTCTCCGGAAGGAAGTGCCATTGATGAGCCCCCCTGAGTCAGCAGCTAAGTAGCTATGGACCTGTGTAAAAGTATGAGCCTCTTCTGAAGCAATGGCTCTAAGTCAAGGCTACTGGCTCTGCTGTTTGCCTGCCCTGACAGTCTGGAGCAGGACACACACTGAGTATGGCAAATGCTCCGTCTTTTAGGAGTGAGTCTTGCTTTTGAGTCCTGCGTACATGCAGGGATCACTATACACTTTCCCGGCAAATTCCGACTTGAAGGTACTGGAGGAAAGTAGGTGACAGAGGAAAATGGCAAAGGCTCTGAGGACTGTGCCAGATCCTCAGCCTTGGAAAATCTGAAGATTTTTGGCAACTATTTTGAATTTCAGAAGTTTACAGATTTGACCAGCAATCATACCTTTCTTTGCAAGTGCAATAAAAACAAGAATATTATCATTTTAAAAATATTCTCAAGTCTAGATAAATCCCAAAGAAGATTTGCTTTTGAGATAGGGATGAAATGGCAAAAGGTAAGAGGAGCAATGTATAGTTTTCCTTTTATGGGAAAATGTTATTATCATACATATATACATATCAGACTACAGTCTACAATAGCTAACCTTGTAACTTCTTAAAAATATAATTGTCATATGCATCGTGTGTGTTTATAGTGTATTTTTATAGTAGAGTATAGTGTAGTATATATCATTTATAGTATTCAACTATAAATTAATATGACTTGCCAGGCTCTGGAAGGTTGAAAAGGCATTTCGTGGTCGTCTGCGCTTACTGGAGTGAACACATGAATCTTCATAGGGAAGGATAGGAGGCCTTCTAAAGTTAAGATACCCTTCAAAGATACACATCTAAATACAAGCAACCACCTGCTTCATGAGGCAACACAACACGGCAGAGTTAAACTATCTTAGAAGAGGCCCTTCTTGGAGGAATTGCTGAGCTGTGCGAACGCCATTTACTCACTATCGAGAGTTCTATTTAGTATAAGCTGTTTAGACCACGTGAAATCTGCAATACATTGTTAGATCTTTACAAATTTCATGAAATCTTTTTCGGATATCCAAAAAATCCTGAACTGCTTGAATCTATTGTCCCCAGCACTGGGGACTGACCCGTAATCTCTTTCCCAGCCAGGACAGCAAATCTGTACCCAACCTTGTCACTGATTCCAGCAGCCGTTTGAACTCACCCGAGGGGATGGCAGCAATCCTACTTCTGAAAGAACACCACAAGAGCTTACGTTCACTGTGCCTTGAAGAGAGCCTGAAAGGGAGGTCAAAGGTGAAGAAAAGATAAAGTGCCAAACAAGGAGATCAGAAACATGGGGCCTTCTTGATGAAATCCTGACGTCTGCTTCTTCAGGACGCAAGCCTCATAACTTCATTTCAAAGTGGCCTCATTTTGCTGGTGTCTGTGTGTGCATGTATGTCTGTGGATTTGTGTCTGGGGTGTGTGTGTGTGTGCGTGTCTGTGTGTGTGTGTGCACTCCGGGTTTGCTTTTGTTTTTCAGGCGGATCACTGTCCATCTAAAAGCCGCATTCAGTTGTCCTTGTCCTGAGCACCTCATTTTACAAGGCCGCATTACTCTTGTAAACAGAGAAGGCATCAAAGTGAGCGCGGAGAGTGTCCCGTCCCATCCGTGGATTAAGGCCTTCTGCATTATAAAGTAGCTACCTAGGGGGGGATAAACTTAATATGTGAAAGAATGTTTTTGAGAGGAATAAAGTACCAAAACTCAGTCATTCTCTTCATAATGTCCTAATCTAATGCGTGACACTGGGGCCTCGGGCCAGGGTGAGCGTTAATCAATGAAACACCCATCTGTGTCCCCAGTCCTTATCGTTATTTAAAACTAGCCTAAACTCAATTATTGTCCCTTAGAGACCAGGACGGGATATTAAGTTGATTGAAGGGAATTGTGTCCCACAGAGAAATCCCAGTGTTGCGATGCAGAGGCATCCATGTTGCCGACTAAATTTCAGCTAACCAGAGATTAATACTGACTACCAGAACGTGAAAAATGCACAGATGACGACTGGCTGAAATGTCTTATTGAGAAACAACAAAATTGTGGGAAGTAGAGGAATCAGTCCAGAGTGCACCGTATTCTTTGGGACGATAGTGTAAATCTCCTGCACGATTGTAACACCATAAATACACAAGGCAGTCATAAGTTCAAATGTGGATGCAGATCTTTGGACAAGTAAGGGATAATTTTGAACTCATAATAATTGCTAGAACTGTAGTGACAACTGGAAAGATACATAATTTAACCCTTCAGTGCCTGAAAAGGATCATCCCAAACAAGCCATCGTATTCTTAACTAAATGAAAATGTATCTTTAAGGAAATGAGGACCAAGGAGGAGAAGGCAAGAGAGAGGCACAGTGTTATTGCCTAGCTATTCCTAACACTTGGGTGGAAGGGGCAGCCTGTCCATCTTTTCTGTTCTCAGGGGCATTCTGTGCCTATGTTTAATGGCAGATTGCTTTTAGAGCAGACTCATTTCTCTGAAATTGGGTTTCAGGGCACAGAGATACTATGTACCAACTGTTCTTTTGAGAAGTTTTGAAACAAATGAACAGGAAAAAAAAGTTTCTTTAAATATGCAAACAACTTAGTCGAAAATTGCATGGGTACATTTTTATACTGCTTCTTAAGTCTACAGATGTTTTTAAATCAAGATGAATTCATGAAACTATTAACAAAGTTATGACAAGTTATCTCCTAGCTACTACACAAAGGAATTCTCATTTCCTTCCTGGCATACTGGCTTTACTGAATATTAATTTCATACCAGTTACTAGTACAACCTAGAATAGGCATAAGGTACAGGAATGGGCTGATATGTCAAAATGAACAGACTACATGGTACATAAAAACATGACACACAATGAAAAGGAAGACAGTGAGGAGGGGAACTGAGCCAGCCAACAGCGCCCTTGCCCACTGGGAAAAAAAGCCACTTCAGCCATCGTATGTATGCCAGAACACAAACACCTGGGCAAAGAAAACGGGGGCCAGCCGGGCGTTGGTGGCGCCTTTAATCCCAGCACTCGGGAGGCAGAGCCAGGCGGATCTCTGTGAGTTCAAGGCCAGCCTGGGCTACCAAGTAAGCTCCAGGAAAGGCGCAAAGCTCCACAGAGAAACCCTGTCTCGAAAAACCAAAAAAAAAAAAAAAAAAAAAAAAAAAAAAAAAAAAAAAAAAAAAAAAGAGAGAAAAGAAAACGGAGGCCAGTTGTTTCTAAAAGTAAATGTAGGAAGACAGTAGGAAATATCAGAGTTGTTAAAAAGAAAAAAAGCACACTAAGCTTAAAACAGTGAATGAAATCACTATATATAAGTTTTTCAGAAGAATTAAAATTTAGGGCTCGGGAGATATCTCGGTTGCTAACGTGATTACCTTGCAAACATGGGAACCCGAGTTCCATTCCTAGAAGCCATGTGTAAAAACAAACAAACAAAACAAAACAGTGGAGTGGAATCTGGTTGTAATGCCAGCTGGGGAGCTGGAGGCAGGCAGACACCAGGGGCTCACTGGGCCTGCCTGCTGGGCTCCAGGTCAATAAGACACCTGCTCACCCCACCAAAACCAGCAAGGTGAGGGCCTGAGGAAGACAGCTGAGGTAACTCTGGTCATCAACATGCACCTGCACACACAGGAAGTCACCATACACACGACAACAAAAAAATAGGAAGATTTTCAGCACGTGTCATATTAAAATGGCGAATCTGCTTATCCATAGGAAAGAACTTTCTATAGAACACGCTGAGGCAGAGGTCTTAGCATAGCCAGCTTAGGAGAATCCAGAAGATGTCCCTAGAGTATTTTTCAGTTGAGGATATAGAAGTCAAGCAAGAAGAAAAACCTCTTGGACACTGCCAGGAGAATTTGTGTACTGGTGTGATTTACCTTCAGCTCAAACTCACCCAATGTATGCAGTGTAGGTATCCAGAGGGTGCCAACACTGATAACACACATCTTGATAATGTAGAGTCCACGTGACATGCTCGGATTTGCAAGTTTCTCAACAGCTGGCTGACATTGCTCCAGATGGCAGTTCAAACTAGATACTTGGCTTATTTCTGCAGCCTGTGCAAAGTAACAAAGGTCCTGTTCTATATGTCTACTATTGCCAACTATTACACTTTAGGAGACTGTCTTCTATAGGAACAATTAGGCTGCTGGCTTCTGAAACAGCGGTTGCTATTGTTTACTGAAGGAATACTCATTGCATATTCTATTAATATTAATATTAATACTACCATCACATCTCTTCATTGATCAGTTCTCGTCTATGGAACAATTCTGACCTCATCACTGTAACAATAGTATGTTACATTAGTTAGCAGTTTTCATTTAAAAAAAATGGCCCATCACCTAAAATAAGTGTCATATTCATAATATTCAAGGGTATTTTTTTTTAGGGCTGGCAATCTGGGAAGCAGAATTCACAGTTGGGACATATAGTTTGTTTGAGTTGATAGAATGTTGAAGTAAATAAAATGAAACCAAGATGAGAAGCCCTTCAAAAAAAACTATGCAGCCTAAAATTGTGTGTTTGAAAAAAATTATAGGCCATTTAAGATGGGTACTCCCTGAAGGGACTAAAGATCAATGGGGAAAAAATTTTCAAGTTGTTCACATTAACCATTACCCTAGTAACTATGTTTCTAACTTAGAGAATAACAGGATATACACAAACAGCTCTCATTCAATCCCCCAACAACCCTCAAGGTAAGGACTCATCCTCATTACACAAAAGGAAGAAATTAGATGACCAGGTCACTCCAGCTGTCAAGAGACCACAAGCTGAACAGAGAACTGAAACACACAGGATGTCTCCATAGAATCTTGAAGAACAGAAGCCTCTCACAATGAGCAGATTCTTCCAGAATGTGTAGACTTTTACTACCTTCTAAGGGAGGACTTGATCTTTAATTCAGGCATATAGGAGGAAAAACATTTTCGAAATTGGGCATTTAGCAATTCCTATGCGTTGAAAACACTTAGAAGTCACAGAATGAAGCAGCAACATGAAACGCCGTGCCAGCCATTGTTTTCCAAAGTCTAAAATAAAGAGAAGGAGAGGGGACAAATCACTCCTGGGGTATGACTTTTGTACAGACAGTCCTGACGCTCAGAGATTCGAAGCTAAGTTAAGGATTTTTCTGTTTAATTTTTGCTAAGTATTTCTGTTTAGTCAAGGCCCAAATCACCTAATCAAATATCAACACCTTGGGAAGGTATCGAGTACTTTTGTTGTTGCTATTGTTGTTGTTTGTTTGTTTGTAACAGTCTCATGAAGTCTCAAACTTGCTATGTAGCTGAGGCTGGCTTTGAACTCTGGATTCTCCTGCCTTTGACTCTCAAGTACTGGGATTACAGATATGTACTACCAGGGTAGATTTTTGTTGTTGTTGTTGTTGTTGTTGTTTGTTTTTGTTTTTCAAGACAGGGTTTCTCTGTGTAGATTTGCGTCTTTCCTGGAACTCACTTGGTAGCCCAGGCTGGCCTCAAACTCAAAGACATCCATCCGCCTGGCTCTGCCCTGCCTGCTCCCGAGTGCTGGGATTAAAGGCGTGCACCACCACCGCCTGGCCCAGGGAAGATTTTTAAAGGCTTGACTTTACATGATCTTGTAGGTTGACTCTCTAAGATGATGGCCAGTTAGACTGAATGCTAAATAGCCTATATGTTTGTTCTCTTTATTTTTGCTTTACACTGGCTTCCCCTTGGGTTTTTGAGATTACTAAAAATGGACAGAAAGACTGCCATCTCTGGCTCCCTTCTCCATCTGTCTCTTGCTTACCTCCACTGGAGACATGTCATCACTCAAGTGTCTCTCTAGAGATTCTCAACCCCACTTTGGAGGGGGTCAAATGACCCTTTCACAGAGGTTGCCTAAGACCATCGGAAAACACAGATATTTACATTATGATTCAGAGCAGTAGCAAAATTACAGTTTTGAAGTAGCAACAAAAATAATTTTATGGTTGGGGGTCACCACCAACACGAGGAACTGTATTAAAGGGCCACAGCATTAAGAAGGTCGAGAACTACTGCCCTAGGACCTATCTTGGTGTCCTCTGACACTGAAAACAAACGGAAGCCAGAGCCCTACGGTGTTGTCTCCTCTTCCCAAATCTCCTTTCTCTGCTTTGTACCATCCCTCGTATGTTTAGTTAACATATTGAGTCCGGTGGCCAAGCCTAGCCTGATGGAGTTTCTAGTGGGATTTTTTTACCCCCAAACTCAAGAGTACTGGGATTACAGACATGCACCACCACTCACGACTTTCATATCTGTTTTCCAACAGTGCCAAACCACTCATCCTTTCTCCACTGCTCACTCTGGTTAATGCTGGCTGGTGTGTGACTCCTGTGGGGCAGGTTTGCTCTTCGGCAGAGGGAGAAGAAATAAAAACAAAGAGAAACTTAAGATGACACTAGGAAACTTTGCTTAAAGTTTGGCACATAAAATTTTAGGAAGTTCAGCCAAGTCTCCACAGACTTTTGCTTAAATAAAATTCCTCATTTATATCCACTCAAAAAGTCAAGAATAGTAGATTTAGAAACACATTATGCAGACAAAATTTTAAGTTCAGCTATCTCAGTAAAATTCCAAAGAATGCTACGTAACGGTGATTCTATTTATACATAACAAATAGAGGGCGGCCTTTCTAAAATCCCAGTCGCTCAAGCGCAGGTAATACCTTGTCGGACAACCATGTGTCAGCACTAGTGAGGGAAATGCCTCTGGAGTCAAGTGCATCCAGAACAACCCGTACATGTCAGGCGGGGGAAGGGAGGAAAGCAAAGGTTTTCATCTTTCAGGGACTGAAGTGGAACCTGGAGTGCTCTCCCTCAATTAGGCAAAGTGTGGTACAGATGATTAACCTAATGTTACCTTGGTAACCCAAGAGTTACACTGTAAATGAGATCCGTCTGGCGATGGGTACCTTTCAACAGACAAGAGCCATATGAGCATTGTGAGCAAGAGAGCTGTAAATCTCCAGTTTCTGGCACTTTAACCATTCGTGAAAGAGTAGTCCTTTTTGACAAGAGGCAAGCATGGCCACTACTCCTCAAACGAGTAGAAATAGAACGTATGTTTTCGTATAACTGTGAACCACGCTAGTCTTCAACCCCAAGCTCGACGATGGTAATACAATGCCTATGGAATATAGTGACTAGAATAACAACTGATGTGTGTGTGTGTGTGTGTGTGTGTGTGTGTGTGTGTGTGTGTGTGAGAGAGAGAGAGAGAGAGAGAGAGAGAGAGAGAGAGAGAGAGATATGTGGAAAGTTTGTTAATGCCTGTGTAGGGCCTTTTAAAATATTAATGTAATAATTTTTAATATGGCTGTATACAGAGGGAAAAAATCACACATATTTATAACACTGATGTTCTCTCTGTTACCCATCCTTTAAAGAGTTTTTATAGGATAAACTATAACTTCTGCAGTGTGCATGTATGTGTGTGTTGTGATTTCTCCCTATAATAGAAACAGTGTCCCAAAAAGAAATCATGATGATTCAATCCTGGAACTTATTCCTTTCTTATATTTCTGAATTCTAAAAGTGTCTGGTAGCCTTCCAGGGCCTGGAGCACTGGTAAACATTTGAAAACTAAATGAAGCTTTTAAGGTCTCAGAATGCCTCCAGGACATACTTGTGACCATCACCTTGAACTAGAGTCTAAAGAGTAAAGTCCTAGGGCCATATTTACAGCTTTAAACACACATTTTTAAATTGATGGTGAGCCTTTTAAGACCTGTGATCAGGTATGGGGGAAGAGGTCAGCCAAGCATTCCTCCTTACGGCTGTCTTTGCCTAGGGATAGTCCTCCCAAAGACTTTAGTTCTATTATAGACAGAGAGATGACAGACAGACAGACAGCCACCCTGGTGCCCTTCTTTCTTTAGCGCTTTTATCCTTTTAACCCTTAATCATATACTACCCCAAGGCAATGTTTCTCAGTCTATTGTAAAAGCTACTCTGTGAGACCTTCATGAAATAGCTTCATGAAAATGGTTCAAAGCCCAGGGAAATGGCTGGGCTAAACAGAGCATAACATGTTTCCTTATTGAAGACGTTTTGGAGACTTTGGGTTAATATTTATTGTTCTGTCAAACACAGGGCACAGGTAGGAAATAAAACAACCACATTCCCTGTAGAGGATAACACTCCAAACAGCCCACTAAAATACATGAAAATGCCACCTTGAAATTCATCTAGCACTTGGTTGTCCAAGGCCCTTTAAAATCTTTTGCATAGTAGAGCTGGAATGGGGCAGGTCTTAATACCTCCAGTTATATCACACACCAACTTGTGTTTCTCAGGAGTTGAAAATGTCCTCTCTCTCCCCTCCCTTCCTCTCCCTCTTCTTCTCCCCCCACCCCCCACCCCCCGCCGCCAATCTCTCCACTTGCCCTAGAAGTTAATTATTATCATATCTTCATGATCTTTCATTTTTGACACAGGATCTTTAACTGAAGCCCAAACTGGCCTCAAAGTTGGAACAGTTCTCTTGCCCGGGCCTCTCGAGTGTGAGCCACCACAACCATCCTAACCCCTCACAGTCTTGGTTCTACTCCTATAACTGTGCCCTAGCCCCAGCTGACACTTAATTCTTCTCCCTTCCCAATCACACCACACACACACACACACACACACACACACACACACACACACACTCTGGATACCACTCCACACACCTTCGCTGTCATACACAGAAGTCCAGGACAGACCACAGACCTCCCTCGGAATTTTCTTAGCTTCTTACTTTGGTTTGCAAAGACTTTGAGGATCTGACTCTAAACATGAGAGCTTCCGGTCTTGTCTCACACAACCTCCCTTCCCTAGATTTGCCCACCAAGCCCAGCAGCATCTGGTATCTATTCAAATTCACAAGCTGGCCAGGAAGACACGTGCTCCATACATGCCAAATGAAATAGATGAAGAATTATCCATTTTCCAGTAAAAATCCAACACCCCCATGGAGACTGTGCAAACCCTCATGTTCAGAAGCGCCTTCTGGCCCCGGGCTTCTGGTGCATTTCATAGTTCTAGCACAGAACTTAACACCAAACCTTTTTATGTATTTGTCAATCTCACCTCCTACCTTGTGAGACACTAGGAAAGAGAGACGTATCTTTTTTTTTCTTTCCCTTTTCCTTTTCTTGCCTTCACAGCAACAGCACCTGGTACCACTCATGGAAGACACCCATGATACATTTGCAGAAAGAACTTTGGACAAATCGGACTAGAAAGACCTAAGTTCCAAATGGGACCCATACTAGGGTCATAAGCAATTATTATTAGAAATGAAAGTGCCTTCCAGTCAGCTGACCAGAAATGGCCAGCTGGGCATATACAGACAAGCTCAAGAGCTGTGGAGGGCGCAGCAAGGAATTTCAGGTGTACCTTAAAAACTGGCAGCCGGGTCCTCAAAGAGTTAATGTGCTGATTTCAGCTGGAGTAGATACCTTTAGAGTTCACATATTCCTCAGAAAACATCAGAAACGGGAATAGAGGAATGTGCCCGCAGTCCACTGAAGCATTATCAGTTTCCAGCACTTACTTGGACAGTGACCGACTGCATACAAGGAGGTTGTTTCTCTCTGTTTTTAATCACCTCTAAGTTGATATGGTCCATATGCCCCCTCCCTTATATGAAAGACTCCAGACAGAAAATGATGCAGGGCAGCAAATTTCCCCAAACATCCCCATTTCCTGTGTTTTCATTAATATAAATCTCCTCTAGAGCCAGAAATAGGTATCTAATTGTTCAGTTCGGGACTGCATTCCCCAGCATCCCATTAAAATAATTCTGACCAATAACGTTTAAGAGAAAATGGTTGGTGAGATCCGCCTGGCTCTACCTCCCCAGTGCTGGAATTAAAGGCGTGCGCCACCACCGCCCGGCCAGGCTGTACTCTCAAAGGAGGCTGCTTACTTACCCTCCCGTCGTCCTCACAGTCTGTGGGATGAGGGTGTGACAGTGGGTCTTCCACGGGGATGAGCTAGGTCAATGCCCTAAAGAACCGTGGCAGGGCTGCTAGGAAGTAGCCATGCGTGGGGACTGCCTCACGGAACAAGGCTTCTCCACGTCCCTGGAGCAGCAGCCAGCTCAGACTTTCAGCAAGACGGGAGTCATTTTATTATTTATTTTTTTTCGTGATTTGAAGCTTCAGTGTCTGAGGGAGCAGCCCGACCTAATAAATACCCCGAAAGAAGTCCATGGCCCTTAAAAAACTCTAAACCTGAAAGTAGCGTCTGTCTCCAAGTACACAGAGCAACTCCTGTCTCTACTCACCGGGTTAGCCGGCTGTCCACGCAGGAAAAAGATGTACAGCAGAGGCATGCTGGGTACTAGGAAGGAAGACAGAAATGCGGGAACACGGGGACTTGGTGTATGTGTGGAGCTGTCCTCGCAAAGAAACACAGAGAAGCAGAGAAAGGACAGGCCAGGGTGGAAAGCTGAATCCACGGTGAGCTGAACAGACCACTGGATGGGTGCTCACAGTGCTTAACTTCTTGATGGAAACTGACTTTATTTTTGCTTTGAATCTGGTGGTGTGTCATAAACAAACCATATACACGTTTGGTCCTAAGGAACAAATCAGTGAGTAGCCGACTTGAAATAGATGATTGGGTTTCTATTTTAATATCTGGCCTGCTATTAGTCACTCGCCCATTATAACTATCCCAATAGGAGCTTTAAAAACCCCATTAAATAATTTTGAGTTTGCTACACTCGTGGGTGGTAGTGAAATCCTCAAGTGTCTACCTGACAGAGCCATCTCGGGAAGCAACAGGGAGCAGTCAGGAGGCAGGTAACAGATGCCAGAATTAGGAGGCAGTTTACACTCTTCCAGACGAAGAACTGTAAAAGGAGTGATGGATTGTGCCACCAAGAGAAACCTTTAACTAGGTTTTGCTCGGCATGGCGTCAAGTAAGTAGCATCGGCCGCATTCAGCAAAGCAAAAAAAGTGTCTGTATGCTGAGATGTCAGCTTGTAAAAG
Source organism: Peromyscus melanophrys (assembly GCA_902168415.1). Lineage (NCBI taxonomy): Eukaryota > Metazoa > Chordata > Mammalia > Rodentia > Cricetidae > Peromyscus > Peromyscus melanophrys. The sequence continues at coordinate 32,773 of CABHPR010150734.1, read as the reverse complement.
TGTCAGTCTCTAAAATAAATCAAGCAGCAAATGGAAAACATATAAATAACCATACTTGATGCCAGCAACACTAAGGGAAAAAGCCATTTTAGAGGAATTTTCCTTGTTAAGCACACAGCGAGCTGGGCTGAGCATGAGGACTTCTACACAAGTGGGTGAAGTTTTCTGGTTTTATATATAGTGTATGGTAGCTGCAGGGTCCCACAAAAAGACCACAGCTGGTAAAGCCAACACCTTGAACCTGTATGTTTACTCGTTACACACTCTACGCTCTCAATGTTATTTCCCCAATTCCTAGTGTCTTCTTCTAAGAAATTAGTTCTGTTCATTCCTTTATTACCCCTCATCTGCTTGCATAAAAAAAATACATAAAGAGACTGGAAGGATGGCTCATTCCAAAGGTGCTTGCCTTGTAAGCGTGAGAACCTGAGTTTGGATCCCCGTGGCCCATATAGAAAGCCAGGCAGGTGGCAGATACCTGTAATCCCAGCTGCTAGGGAGTCAGACAGGGAGATCCTGGGAAGCTTCGGGGCAGGTTAGTCTGGCCTACATAATGAAGCTGTATGACATTGGAAAATACCTGAAGACTGATACCCAAGGCTGTCCTTCTGACCTCCACATGTACACCATGCATGGTATATATGTATGTACCCACACACACCCATGAATGAGCATGTTACATCTACACACACACACAAATTGGCAAGGACACTGTGATCCTAGGCTCAGAAATGGGGGGAGGGTTAAGGATGATCAGTTACACAGGGAATGAGGTGTATAATTTTAGGAAAGCTTGGGGGATCCGCCACCCCAAAATATATCTGTTCATCTGCCCTATGATGCTAAGACATTCTTTTACTATGACTCATACCTTACGTCCTATAGCGTAAAATGCAAATGTCCTTAAAGGGTCATTGCACAGGGCTGAGACAGCGGCATCTTCATGGAACAGGTAACACAATCAGGTTTAGGACCAAAAGATCCAGGTTCCAAACGGAGCTGAGGCTTCCACTAAGTGTGTGCAACTTCAGTTAGTTTCCTCATCTACAAGAGAGGAAGAGACAGAAAAGTTCATAAACCAGCTGAGAGAGGTCAGTCACAGAAATGAGTTGCCTGTGGTCCAAAAAACCACAGTGTCTTCTGTATGATAAGCGGGGACAGCACCTCAGCATTTAAAACAGAAATTTGGCCTCTGCTGGTGGCTGGAAACAGGAATTCTCGCCATTTTTGCAGGGTCAGGAGAGCCTTGAGTACACCCTTAGCTGTGCTCCCCCATCTGTACTCTTGCTTCCAGAAGTTGAAGCTCTTTGGGCCTCTGGATACCAACAGAGAGATTTCATCAGTTTGCATTTACATTTTTGGGGGGGTCTTTGGGTTGAATCTTATTGTTTTGCCATATCTCTGTCCAGCAGGTCACTTCGGCTCTAAAGAACTTCTAAAGCCAGGTGGCTACCATACCTAAGTGGAAGGCTAGGGGACCAAGAAGTGAGTGTGTTTGCCTCCCCGATCCATTCCTTCACTCTCCTAAAGGACTAGTCTTTGCCATGGATTCTTTTAATGCCTGCACCATGTAACACTCACTGAAGCATCACTTTATAGTATCAATTCAGACCGATATTCCCCTTGAGGTGATTTAAATCCTGAATGCTCACCTGCCTTTTAAAGAGGCATTTAGAATTACATTAGTTATATGGCTGTTACTAAAACACATGCCCATATTTGTACCCTCCTCCTTGTTTGAAAATATATGCACTTGTGAAAAATTATCACCGCCAGTGACCTGCTCTCACTGTCAAATGGCTCCTCTTACAGAGTTTTCCCGTCAAGATCTCTTGATTATGGCTTCATTCTCTTCCTTGGGTGTTCTGATAAACTACTATGCCAAACAATTATAATTAGGAAGTTTTCTGGGTGGAACAGTTAGGTTGGTTGTAGGGCTACCTGCTGCATCTACAGTAATTACTTCATGGAGAGTACCTCCATGGACTCAGACCAGCAGCTTTCCCGGTGGTAACATGCCTAATTTTCTAGCGGTGAAATGCCTTCCTTCTACACATATAGATTTCCTGTCATGTAAATGTCCTCTGCTAGTAGAGTCTCAATCTTGCTATCACCATGTGATCCTCTGTACATAATGAGGCCAATGTTTTATGCATGCTTTATGGCTCTAATAAATAAAATAATTAGCTTGTTTATGGCTGCCTGTGTGGTCTGTTAATTCGGTATTTCTTCTGGTTATGGCCGACTGTGGAGACTAACGGAAACTCACCATCATTTCCCATTCCCCAGGACCTTACCGTGAATAAGCTAACTTCTCAGCTGTCCAGCTCTGAAAGAACAAGCTTGAACATCCTCTTCCCCTTTTTCTTTTCTGGTTCCTTTCAAATCGTTGTTGTGATTTTTCACAGAAGAACAGTATCTTGGTGGTCGCATGGTTACTAATGCCATGACTTTCACAACCTGTGGAAAATTCCCCACTTAGAAAAATAAGACAAAAATATAGACCTGATTGGGTATGGTGGCATGCACCTTTCATCTCCACATTTGGGATGTGGAGGCAGAAGGATCAGGGATTAAAGGTCACCAGTGTCTGCAAAGCATAGCTCAAGGCTAACACATCCACGGCCTTAAATGCATCTTAGAAGAGAAACACCACACAGCTTCTCTGGGGGCCTTCTGAAAAGCAAAAGATGCCCAACTGTCCTCTACCTGCTCCATGAAACTTGGTAATAGGATAATATTCCTATCCCTAATATATAGATATATAGATAATATATAGGTAATATCTCTATCCTCAGCAAACTTTCTGAGGTAATCTTATTTAACCATAAACCTCACTTCTCTCAAACACATTACCATCCCTTCCCTCTTCCCCTTCATCTCACTCCTAACAGCTTCCATAGACTTCCCATAGCCGTCACATCCACACCCACCTTCTGCTCTTCCCTGGTGCCTTCTTTACATTTCTCCCACCTGAGCTCTCTGGAAGCAGAAGGACACTGCTCGCCTCCTTGCTGTGATAAAAACATGGCAAAAACAAGTCAAAGGTGAGGGTTCAGTCCACCGTGTCAGAGAAGGCCTGGCTGCAAAAACAGCCCCAACTGCAGCAGAAGGAATTCAGGGTGACTGATCACATTGTAGCCACTATCAGCCACACTCAGGGGATAGATCAATGTTAGTGTCACTCACATTCCCCCTTTCCCGTTCTTATTCAGTATGCCTCCCAGGCCATAGGATGATGGCACCCATATCCAGGGTTGGGCTTCCCTGTACAACTAAGCCTCTTGGGAAAGGTCCCCGCAGACATACGCAGAGGTACATAACTAAGTCCACACAGGTGGATATTGAACACTTACCATCTGCAATGTGACAGGGCAAGTCACCTATGCAACACAAAAGAACCTTTCAAGTTCCTTTCGACAAAGGATCCTGTGATTCCATTTACACACCTCATTTACACACCTATGCCTTGCACTAGGGCTGTGCCTAGTGGGAACAGAAAGAAGGAGATGAAATAAATTTGTGAAAGTGAAATGCACCAATATAAAACCAAGGATAACTGCAAATGAGCTGCTCAGGACGTGGGGAATTAGGATCACGGTACCCTCACCTCTCACACTGCTTCCGCATCCTAGGAAAAGCAGGGCCACCAATGAGGACCAGCATTTACACTCCTTTGAACTGTTTTGCATTTGGCATGAATCTTACAAAGCCTGGTTTCCTAAAATATTTAAGGAGAGAAGTATAAAATAATCTTACATCTTTTCTACAAGCGAACACTTTGAACATTGCAAACTAGGTGAAGGAGCTGGGGGGGGGGGGGGTAAGAAGTGGCCAGTTGCTCACGTCTGGCACAAGCTACGTGAGTAAGCAGTTATCAAATGCTAACACACGGCCAGAGGTTTCGCACATGCTGCCTCGTCTATCCTCAGTTAACCTTGTGAGACAGACACTGTTTTAGCCTCGTTTTATAAATAGAGAAACTAAGACCCAGAAAAGTTAGATCATTTGCTTAAGCAGTGCTTGATTCTAAACCTGAGGCTCCAGAACCCGAGCGCTTGGCTGAAACTACAAGTGTGAGCTTTGAAGCTAACATCCCAAGTGTTTGTTAAGACCCCTGACTTCCAGCTGAGACTAGAACCCAGTGGCTGTTCCATAAGCTAGGGCGCAATGATAATGCTTCTCCCAGAACTGCCAAAGCAAGCATGTCATCAGGATATCACAGCCACTCATAATTCCAACACCAAGCATGCTCCTCTTGGTTTGTTTGGTTTGTTTTTTGTTTTGTTTTGGGTTTTGGGGTTTTTTTCCCCCAGCCAGGTGGCCCTGTACATATGGCAGCCCTGCTTGCTAGCAGAAGAAGCATAGAGGGAACCAACTTGAATGATGGGAAACAGCAGGCATTTAAATACTTCCACTCAGACAGCAGGTAGCTTGTTACCTGAAATGCCCAGGATTCATCATCCAGCAATGAGAGCACACGTACCAGACGCTGATTTCAGGGACCCAGCAGGAAAGTACCACTGTGTGCACATTCATGGTGGAAAATGTGTTCTTTTTCCAATCTGCTTACCTGGAATGTCCTGTGCCCCTGCCCTTTGGCACCTTAACCCCTCCTCTTAATAGCAAGCCTGCAACTTTCTCTAGAAATCTGAGTGGCTCCAGACCCTTCTCTTTCCTACCACTTTGGAGAGCTGTCTTACAAGAACTGACGGGACTATGGGAAATAACAGATACGTTTTTAATGCACTGGCATTATGCAGTGCTGCTGGAGCTCCTGGCTCAGTCTGCCTAGTAGCCAAGACTATTAACTAACAAAGAACTTTACCCAGTGTTTTAAAGCTCAATACCATTATCCTCTGTGGTCCTCCCTATCTTCCTTCCTCATTCCTTTATTTTGATTTTATGATCCCCTGTGGGTCCCAGTGGCTAGTCAGTGAAGTTCTCCCAGTTCTGTGTAGAAATATGAGAAATCACCAAGACCCTTGCTAAGGCTTGGCACATGCTTACGTTCATTTCTCAGTGGAATAAAAGCCAGGGAGGACTATGAGTTCCGGTGCACTAACCTATACCAGTTACCAAAAGGCATTGCTGAGCAACAAGTCAATGGAGTGATAGAAGGTGGCTCTGCCAATCATCCATGTCTTCTCCACCTCTAAAGATAAGCTCATGGCTGCTCTGTGACAGATGTCCAATGTCGTTGGCTGCTCCCTTGAGAAAAGGAGTGTTGGTTATCTTTGTGGAAGGGTTAGTATTTGATTAATTGGATTGCAAAGAACCTCAGTCTGGCTCAAGAAAATATTAAGGAATGACAAGTGTTTTAATGGGTAGATATACTGGGATAATAACTAAGACAGTAAGTTTAAAGAATTACAAGAACAAGGGGACTGGGAAGCTGGCTGAGTCAGTAAAGTGCTCACCACAAAAGCATAAGGACCTAAGTTTGGGTCTGCAGCACTGAGTGAGGCAACACACACTATAATATAATCCCAATGATGGGATTTGGGGATGATCAATGACTCTCTGGAGCTTGCTGGCCAGTCAGCCTCACCAGTGAGTACCAGGTTCAGGGAAAGACCTCATCAAAGTAGACAACTAAGGTGGAAAATGAACCAAGAAATGAACCTTGGCATTGACCTCTGGTCTCTGCAGACATATGTACACAAGTGCAAATATACAAACACAAAAATGTGTGCACATAAACACATGTACGCCACGTGCACACACAAGCACATGCACCCATGTGTGCACCTGCCTCCATCAAAAAAAAAAAGAAAGAAAGAAAGAAAGAGAAACAAATCCTGAACTACAATGGGATTTTAGGCCCTACATTCCTGGCATGCAATGTAGCTGAAAGTTTTCCTGTGTCCCACCTGGCCTGTGGTCAGGGCAAATCTCTCTCACTTGCCAGTCCCACAGCTGCTCAGACCCAAATAAACACACAGAGGCTTATATTAATTATAACTTCTCAGTCATTAGCTCAGGCTTATTACTGACTAGTTCTTACACTTAAATTAACCCATAATTCTTATCTATGTTTAGCCACATGTCTTGGTACCTTTTCTCAGTTCTGCCTTCACATCTTGCTTCCTCTGTGTCTGGCTGGCAACTCCCGACTCTGCCTTCCTCTTCCCAGCATTCCTTTAGTCTGCTTACCCCACCTATACTTCCTGCCTGGCTACTGGCCAATCAGCATTTTATTAAACCAGTGTACAAGAGCATTATCCCACAGCATTTCCCCTTTTCTGTCTAAACAAAAAGGAAGGTTTTAACTTTAACATAGTAAAATTACATATAATAGAACAGTTATCAAGCAAGAATTGCATTTATAATATCTAGTCTATTTGTATTTGTCAAAATTAAAGAAAATATTCTATCTATCCTGTATTTGTGAGTCTAAAGTTTCATTTCTAATTATCTTTTATCATAACCAAGGAAAATTATAACTATCTAGTATTCAACTACATCAAAGACCCCAGAAGGATATAATATTACCTAAGTAAACAGGAAATGCATTGTAAGCAACTTCCAAAAATCTAGAATGACAGAGACAGCTGGCTGCCTGGACAGTCACCCAAAGTCCATCTGCAATGTTGGGGCATCCATCTTCAGCCTATAGGCCTTAAGTTTTTTAATCACTTCTCCATGTGTCCTGTAGAATATCTGGCAGTCTCCTCTGTGAAGCAGGAACCTGAAGGACAATCTTGTCTTGCAAAGTTCAGTGGTTACCTTCCTATGGGTCCTGCACATCTAGTCGATACAATATTTTGTCAAGCAGTCCAAACAAGAAAAGTTTCTTGTCCAAATGGCTATTTTGCCAAGAAGAACATAAACTCCATATGGAGTGTCTTCAATGCCCATCGTCTTTCTTGAAGTAATTGATGCTGCCAGGAGCAGATGCTTCTCATTGTCCAGAAAGTCTAAGTTTTTAAAAATGTGCTAATCCTTGAATGTTATTATTACCAACTATTAGGATATAAAGAAATGAAAGTTAGTAACTAGACATTACAATCAAACTTGTAGTTATATTAGGTATGTTTTCAAGGTCAAGCAGAGATTTATTTTAGATAGATAGGTCATCTTCAAACCCTTCAGAGATCTACAGGATATGGCATTTAAAATGTTTTAATAACACATAGATAAGAATTATGGGTTAATTTAAGTGTAAGAGCTAGTCAGTAATAAGTCTGAGCAAATGGTCAAGCAGTTATAATTAATGTAAGCCTCTGTGTGTTTATTTGGGTCTGAGCAGCTGCGGAACGGTGGATGAGCTATTTGTCCTGACCACGGGCCAGGCAGGACACAGGAAAACTTTCAGCTACAATGCAACCCTTTAAAGTAGCTCTCTTGTGAGTCTTCATGTTCCTCACTCTGGTAACTGGCTCTACTCTCTGCCAGAAGCAACCTTGAGCTTCCTCAGCCCACATGCGACCTATCATGGTCATTCTGTGCCTCAAGACACTGCTTTCCTGTCTCACCTCCTTACTGGCTGTTGTTGGTTCCTAAAAGCATCAGTCCATCTTCTGATACCTGAGTTTCTGTCCCCTGCACAACCTTTCCCCAGGTCGAGCTGAAGTAAGTGTCTCCACAGAAAATGTCAAGATGAAATTATTATCCAGATGTTTTCTTGGAAATCAAGAGGTTCCTCAAATGTACATTTCACACTACTGCTAGTCTTCACTGTTATCTTTAGCAATTTTGTGGCTTCCATGATAAGTACATATGTTACATAAGTACATGAATTACATCTTAAGATAAAGTCAGAATGAGGTTGTATTTTAGGTGCCAATCTGTGACTTAGAACATGTAACTATCAAGGACCTGCCTGTAAGATGGGAAAATATCCCTTAGTTGACACTCTCTCTTTTCGTAAGCCAGAGCTGTGGAACATGCCTGAAGTCCTAACACTCAGGATACCAAGGCAGGTGGATAAGGAGTTTGAGCCCAGCTTGGGCTACATGAGACCCTGTCTCAAAACAAATGGACAATAACAATGGATCCTCCCATGGGGAACCCCAAGGAAGGGTCTCCTTATGTGTAGGAATTACTGTTTCCCCATATCCATGGCAAGAGGATCTTCTGGGACTCCCCACTGCTCTCCACTTCTCGTGGCAGAATCAGCCAAGCCCCAAAGAGGGGCAGACACCTATTGAAAATCTACTTCTAGACAGTTTTCCTATAACAGACTCCTAAGGTAAGTGATTAGCATGAAATGTGATCTTCACCCCAAATCCAACTTCTCGTTTTATAATTCCTACCATTTTGTACCTGTATAACGTGAGCAATCATTTGGAAACACAGTGCACAAGGGCTTTTCAAATTTCTGAGTTCCAATGAGTTAGACATACATAATTAGGATGCTAACTAGTATTTTCCAGGTCTATAAACTGCACTTAGGCCTTGATGACAAGCTCACAAAGACACAGCGTGAATCTAGCCAGTGTTTAAGAACTGGACAAGGGCTTGCTGATGACAGGGAGGCTCAGTAGCGGTAACAACAGTAACACTTCTTGTCCTGTTCTGTTTGGCTTGTTTTTTTTCTTGGACCGTTAATACCATGGACCCTTTGAAAAGAAAGGGACATGTGTGGTAGGTGCTCTGGGCTAAGCTTTTACTCACCTAATTCCTCTACCGTTTTCCTGAACACTGAAGGTTTTCATACAGTAAAGCAGTTTTCAAAGGAAGTGTTTATTAATTAAGAATATTAACTAAGGGGTTCAGTCAGTACAGTGCCTAACAAGAAAACGTGAGGATCTGACTTCAGATCTGTCATCCCGGAGTTGGAGGGGACAGGAACAAATGGCTCCGTGGAGCTCATTCACCTGTTAGTTTAACTGAATTGATAAAGCTCCAGGTACAGTGAAAGACTTTGTCCCCCACCCCTGCCACCAAAAAAGGTGGAGAGGGATCAAATAGTACATATAATACATAGTCACACATACATACACACACACTCACACCCCTCCATGCACACATGCACACACTCACACCAACACATACGTATACCATACACACAGGAAGAAATAACATCGAAAACGTAATAAAAATATGTCACCTAAAGCCTGGAGAGATGGCTCAGAGGTTAAAAATGAATAGTACCCTTGCAGAGGGCCCAAGCTCGGTCCTCAGTACCTTAGCCAGTTGGCTGTTACTCCATTGGGGACCTAGTGGCCTCCTCTGAACTCCACAAACACCTGTATCACATGTGCTCATACCCACATGCACTCCAGAGACACAGAATTAAAATTGAAAATAAATCTTTAAAAGTACATGCCCACAGATTTGTCTCTTTGATCACGTTAGAGCCTGCCAAGCTAACCAGCATCAACCCTCACAGACTAAGGATAGAAATGAGCAGGGAATTCCTAGAGTAACAGTAGTCTTATTTTCTACCCTTGTTGTTCAAACATTTCTTCATTTCATTTTCTGTATTTCCTGGGTATTGTCAGCCCAAAGGCTCAACATTTCCAAATTTGCAATCCAATATCTGAGCCTGCTCGTTCTGGCCCCAAATGACAGCTGCAGATATTCTGCACAGCACTCCTGTCCTGGAGCTCTTCCCCTGTGTCCCAACTCTTCCCCTATATTTGAACCCCTGAATTCCAGCATTGGTATTAAGGCACAGGATTAACCCACCCACTCCTTGCTGGGTATTCTTCATCCAGTTTCCCCAGAATGAGCTTCCCTGAACTTTAGCAGGGCTTTTCATCCATGTCCAACCTCTTGGGTTCTCATCTGTCTCAGGATGGAGCTCCCCACCTTCACATTTCCAAGGACCACTGTTAGCAGGACTGTGGACAGCATGGAGTGTCCCCAGGGGGTCTGTTACATAACTGGTAAAGCCTGGTTTCATTCTTACCATTAGGAAATAAAAATAATACGGGTGCTCACTTCGATATTAAAACTTTGTGAGAAGCACTTTGTAAATATCAGGAAACGTGCAAGGGCCGGCGGTTTCTTTTTATCAGAGCTCTCGTAGGATTGATTGTATCAGACAAGGCAGGGGACACACACGAACAACAGCCAAGTAGCCCCAGACTCAGGCGCACCCACACTAAAACCAGTCGTTTCTTTTACCAGGGCTGTGGCACAGCGAGGTATTTCACCTGTAGTGTTTGCTCTAAGATTGACGGTTTCTTGTTTAGTTATTTATCTCATCCCCAACAGAAAAATGAGTGTGCCTCCTGTTTTATGCCTGCTGCTGGAGTTTGACAGGAGGCCAGGGGGAAACTTCAAAAGAAAAGGACAAATGCCAGGAAGAGCAAGGTGGTGCTGTAAATAACGTGGAAGCGATTCCGGGAGAGCCTGGAAAGCGGGTGGTCCGCTCACCATAACTCAGTGGCCAGGGCACAAAGTGCAGCCCTGGATGACAGTGAGTGTACCCTGGGAGGGGGACATGTGTCAGCCGCGAGTCACATTGTCCATCACATTCAAATCCATCGCATGGCCAATGAGGTTTCTCAGTCTAAGAGTTCTAGAAAAAAAGAAAAACCACTAAGTGGGCAGGGGGGGTTGTGTTTTAACATAACAAGTAGTTAAAGGCGTCTTTGGGAAGCCCCCCCCCAGCATCTCAGAGCCCATTTCAACATGGGGAGAGACTCTAGTCCTTTATTTCAGAAAGGGAGCCCACATCAGTGAGCACTGGGTTCCATCACTGCAGTTATTTCTGAGGTTAAACCAAATAAAACCTTCAAAAGTGTGAGTAACTACCCTGAATTTCCCTCTCCGGTCAGGAACACTAATACTAAATCAGATTTAGGATTGCAGATGCAAGAAATCACTGTAGAATTCTCTCTCCTATTGTTTCTTATCCCGAGAAACTCCTCATGGTCGACCCTCGGATCAGCAGCACGGCGGCTTCTCTTGCTGGGCCTCCAAATTAGTTAAGCTATCAGGACAGGCACCATTTAAGAGTCATCAGCCGGTTCCTATTGTTCTCAGCTGCCACAGGGGTCGATGCCAGTGAGATTGTGGAATGCCCACCTGACTCATTATTTTTCAACTAAAATCTCACCAGGTCTGTGGTGTGTACAATGTCAGTTCGTACCAAGATTTATGTGAAGACACCATTCCCTATCTGTAAAACAACAATTCCTCCCTGTTCAGCATTTCTAGGGACGAAGGGATGAGCATAAGAACAAACAAACCCTCACTGAAAATTCCTGCATTCTATAAACATTGATTAAGACTAGACACAAAGAAGGCAGGTAGCTCGTCCCAAGGTCTTGCAGAGACCAGGGGACCACAAGAGATCCCAGTACAGGTCTCTGACCCAGAGGCCAAGTCTCCTCATGGTCCTTGGAGCCCTTCAGGGTCCGCCTGAACTCTACGGGGAGAGGTGAGCCAGAGATGTACACTCTTTCAACATTCCCCCATTTGTCGAGTAACTGAAACTGGCCTTAACACATCCCTGTTAAGTGAGTGAAACACATGACCTGGAATCTAAGGGAAAGTGGGGTGTCAACCAGAGAGAGGACAAACGCTGGAGGCAGAAACACAGAGAGGCCATTGGGGTGGTGGGTGGGGCCTGAGAGATGACAGATACTTTCTGAAGTGCAATGCGTTAGAAGAGGAGCTTCACATTCACTGAAATGAACAGTGTTTGGGATTTAAAAAGAAAAGACACAATCTTTTTTTTTATTGTGGTAAGAATTTAATTTTTTATTTTTATTTTTATTTATTAAGAAATTTTCTACTCACTCCTCATGCTATCCACAGACCCCCCCCTTCCTTCTCCCACCCCCCAGACCTCTTTCCCAAGCTACCCCGCATCCCCACATCCCCCAAATCGAGGTCTCCCATGGGGAGTCAGCAGAGTCCAGCACACTGAGCCTAGGCAGGTCCAAGCCCCTTCCCACTGCACCAAGGCTGTGCAAGGTGTCACACCACAGGCACCGGATTCCCAGAAGCCTACCCATGCACCAGGGACAGATCCCGATCCCCCTGCCTGGGTGCCCCCCAAACAGTTCGAGCCAAACAACCATCTTCCATATCTAGAGGACCTAGTCCAGTCCCATGGGGGCTCCACAGCCACCAGTCCACAGTTCATGGGTTTCCACTAGTGTGGCCAGGAAAAGACACAATCTTATCATATAAATTAAGTGCATATATTTTGAAATGTTGCAAGGTACAAATGGAGATGAGAGACCTTCCAGTGTCAGAGTAAGAAGCTTGGAGTTTTGTGTTTTGTTTATTTACTTTTTTTTTTTTTTTTTTTTTTTTTTTGAGATAGAGTCTCACTCTGTAGCCCAAGCTAACCTGGAACTCACTGTATAGTCTCACTCTGTAGTCCAAGCTAACCTGGAACTCACTGTATAGTCTCACTCTAGCCCAGGCTAACCCAGAACTCACTGTATAGCCCAGGTTGGTTTCAAACTCCCTCAGTCCTCCTCCCTGAACCTCCCAAGTGCTGGTAATATAAGCATGAACCTCTCTGCCCAGAAGCTTGTGTTTTGTTTCTTAGGGAAAGGAAAGTTGCTGAAAGAGTTAAGCTAAGGCATTACAAAGGCAGAACTCAACTGTGGAATGACGGGTGTGCAAAGAGTACACACCCATATAATTCAATTCTGGGGACATGCCCAGCAGCCAGCCAGAAGAACACAGCTGAAGTCCAAGAGAGAAAAAGGGTGTGTGGGACAGTGACAGTCTACTGGGCGGAGGGAGTCAGGATGGGATTCTTTATACAAATAAAGCAAGATAATCTACTGTAACAACATGCCCTCAGCAAATTATGTTCCCTAGAAATGCAGTCCACCATGAATCTAAGCCTAGCGAGTACATTACATCTCTGTCAGCTCAGCTATCATTCAAAACATGAAGTGACATAAACATGGAAAACACTGAACATTTGTCTGGGGAGACAGGCTGGTGGAGAAGTGCTTACCTTGCAAGCATGGGGAACTGAGTTCAAGTCCCAGTCCCCATGTTTAAAAAAAATCCAAGTGAGATGGTGTGTGCTTATAATCCCAGCTGAGGGGAGGTAGAGACAAGCAGTCCCTTGGGGCTTCCTGGCCAGCCAGCCAGTCTATCCTACTTGGAAAAGTCTATGCCAATGACAGGCTTTGTCTCAAAAGTCAATTGTAGTTTGTGCCTGAGGAACGACACCTGAGTTTGTCCCCTGGTCTCCACCTACTCACATTCACCTGGAGATCCTGGGACAGACAGACAGACAGACAGACACGCACGCACGCACGTGCGTGCACGTGAGCTTCACTTCAGAGTCCATCCCTAGACACGATTCAGACTCACACAAAGGTGCCCCTCGTTCTCTGGGACAACAAAATACCGCGCTTCTCTCACCTAGCTAGATAACCTCACAAGGTCCTAATTAGGAAAAGATTATTTTTCTAGAATCGTTTAGATGTACATAAGCCAAGTCAGCCATCTACGGTAAAGAAGGGGCTGGGTTCGGGCGGGAGACACCAACAGTACGGTGAGAGACAAAGCAGGGAAAGGTGTAGTTGTGCGTGACTTCCTTTTCAGTGGGCACGGCTAGCTACTTTAAATCCTGCACAGCCCCTCACACTGGCCACCCCCCTGCCTGAAGCATGCACGGGGAGACAAGTGGATTTTTCTTTTAACGTATTCTTTCATCTGCTCGTCCCCAAATCACATCCAGAACACTACTGTGGCGAGGCGCTGGGATCTGGCCTGAGAAGTCAGTGTTACATGCCGATGTACAGAAGACTGTCTGCGTCAAGAGGAAATGCCCGTGACTTGCATTGTAGCCCAAACCAGCCTGGTGATGCCGGGCTGAGGCTGGAAGGCTAGCCCAGGGGACGCTTAGATTTCTACCCCAGAAAGAAGGAATGGAGGTAACATATCAAAGCCCAACTCTTCCATGTGACAGGATGTTTCTGGAATGGACTCTTCAATGGTAAGCAGAGGGTTCTGAGCAACAAAGCAATGAGTGGGGACTCTAACACCCAACAGCCCTTTTATCTGAGATGAGAAACAGGAGCTTACATAATAGAATCGGGGCAGAATTGTTCTGAGCAGTGTGAGTAGAAATGTTTTGCTGACTGCTGTTGCGATGGGGAACAGACTTTGCATATCATATCACCGTTTTTTGTTGTGTTTGGCACGCGGCGTTTCTCTGCTCCTGACTCTGAGGTGTGAGGGGGGGCTCTAGTCATATGGTCTTGTGCAGATGCTCCATTTGCATTCCTATTAATCCAGGCCCTCCTGGAGACACTGGAGCAGAGACACAGCATGCTTTGTGTTTGAACTTGTGAGAACCCATACCACCGCTTAATAACTTAATGCATATGTATAGCCTCCTCAGACAGCCCACTAGGAGGCAGAAGCAGGAGGTGTCACCAGCTTGCAGGCGGCAGGGCTCTGCGGAAATATGTTCTGACAGGAAGGAGCATCTTGTGCAGCAGAGTCCCTGCATCTTCATCCCGTCTAGACACACACCTGCCTGGCTGAAAGCTTTCTTTTGAAAGCTTGAATCCAAAGCATTAGTTATCAGTGATCAGAAATAGCTGGATGGATTGATGAGGCCCCCGCAGTATTTAACTTTATAAAATGGCAGCGTTTTTCCTTTTGTTTCAGCCATGAGTTAGGTGATGTGGGACTTTCTAACAGAGATAGTATTAGAAAATGAGCGGGGCTGAAGAGATGGCTCAGAGGTTAAGAGCACTGGCTGCTCTTCCTGAGGTCTTGAGTTCAATTCCCAGCAACCACATGGTGGCTCACAACCATCTGTAATGAGATCTGGTGTCCTCTTCTGGCCTGCAGACAGAACACTGTATACATAATCAATAAATCTAAAAAAAAAAAAATTAAAAAAAAAAAAAAAAAAAAGAAAATGAGGGGGTGTTGAAACTCTACGTCGGGCATACGTTAGTGCAAACTGGGGCTCCACCTCTGACTAAATGCAAGATGACGTGGGGATGACTTTTCTGAGTCTTGTCCGTCTCTTCCAATGGAGAAGTGTTGAGAAACTGGGGCCATCCAGTGGCATTCCACTCACGGAGCCCCCCCCCCCTGATGAGGGGGAGCTGTCGTGACATCATCACACAGCTCACTGTTTCTGCTGGCTGACTCTCTCCTGGACTGCCTTGCAGGGGTAAGGAGAAAATGGCAGGGTGGAGACTTGCACTATTGTGCTTGGGACCTCTGGCCTTATATGAGTGACACATAAACCCACTGATCCAAGGAACCCTCTCTGGAAATCCAGTGAAGAAAACATGTTTTTTTTAAATGGACATTTTTAAAAATAAATAATTTTTTAAAAAATAATGCATATCATTTTTAAATGGACATGGTGTTTCCTTTGGCCTTTTGAATTTCATTTTGAAAAGAAAAATCTATGAAGTTGGCAAACATGAATGAAAAACCACTCAAACTTATTCTAAAAATGTCTGAGGGAAGCCCAGTGGAGAAGCCTCAACAGCAACCCATGTTTCTGCCAAACACAGGATTCATTTTCAGGTGGTGGCATCACACAGCATCTACCAGAAACCCGCACTACCCATTAAGATCTCCAGGACATTCGATGGCTAAAATCTATTCCTTCCTCTACCTTTCAGTTTCTAAAACAAGCTGGGAAGTTACTTTTGAGGTTAGCATTACTCATTACTAATTCTCATTTTATTCACCACTTTCTCCAAGTTTTTATGTCCTACTTACATATAGGGTCCAGCATAAGTCTACAGTTACTACAGAAGGCAGAAGGTGAACCATGGATTGTCTTCTAACTGCAAAGTGGTACCGCGCAGCCTGTCAGTGCCAGCCTAGGAGGTGACAGAAAGAGTGTTAATGATAATCACATGGTTGGCTCATGACAGGTCTCTGGGAAACTCCACTACATCAACAATTTTAACACAAAGATGGATGAGTGGGGTCAAAAGAAAACACAATTTTCCATAAATTAAAAAAAAAATCTAGAACAGTGTGGGAACATGGCCCAAGAATGGAGTCATGTGAGGGGAATTGTGAGTGATTGTGAGAAAATTCTAAGAAACCAAGACAAGATTCTTGTGACCTCAGCTTCTTCAAACACACAGAACTGTTCTTGGGTGTGCTTTTGTGCCCTGCCGGCTGTAGCAGATAGAAGTGAGTAGAGGGGAGTGAGTTTACTTTAGATTGTTCACTACGACTAGCGATTGTTGTTTGTTTATATGCCTCTTTGAAAGACACAGGCTTTTGCCACATGCAGCTTGTGCTTGTGATTGTATACAGCTTGAACTCATGAGAACTTTACTCATGTGACCTGTCTTAATCCTCGAAGTCTATTGTCTGATGTTCTGAATAAAATTGGCTTCAGCTTGAGGCCTTAGTCTGCCTCATTTTTAGGCTCCATTCTCCCAGGTTCCACCACCAACTAGAGTGATAAACAAAAGGGATATTTTTTGTCTTGAAATCCTGATCAGACTCCGTGCATAATGGATTGTCAGTGCACATGAGGAGAGCAGCAATCTTTTCCTAGAGTGTAACTTTTGAGAGTCCAACCCAAATCATGATGAACGCCCTTGAGAATGAGTTGTTTCCGAGTACACCAGTATCAACTTTGCCAGAGAGTCAGGGCAAAATGACGGCTGTCTGTCTCTGCCCATGACAACAGCGTCCCCATTCCCTCCAGACAGCTTCGTGAGATGGCGAGGCACGGTTTCTAGCTTCACCTCCTTCATCCTGCAATGCTTGCCCACATTTGGCTGGATGAGGGGAGCTAGCGCTACACCTTGTCTTGTGCCAGCCTCGGCTTCATCTACGCAGACACCAAGCTTCGCCCACTTTCGTGTCTGTCAACATTTTCAAGCTATCTGGCATTAACTAGCCAATGATTCCATTTCTTCCCTCAAAACTCAACCATAAAAGAAATAAGAAAAGTTAGTAAGAAGCAAATCCTGCTCTTGGACCTGGTTTTATCCAAAGGTCTGAGATTTGCTAATTGGTTTCTGGTTTCTGCTTCCTTCCAATTTCCCAGAAATTGGGATGTAAAGACCTTGAGGTGATCCGTCAGTCTCCAAACCTCTCTTGTAACCTTCTAGCATCACGTGGGCCAGTGACTGTGCTGATATCACTTCGTTCTTAGAGTCCGCTCAAGAATGCTCCAAGGAAAACAAAGCACATCACTTTAGAAACTATGACCAAACCAACTCTGCAGCCAGCCTCCCTGGGTTCAGGTCCAGCTCTGCCATTGACCAGCTATTTGAACAAGACACTTCACATCTTTACAACCGACTGTCTTGATCACAAATGAGGACTATCATAGCAGCTAGAGTGTTACAGGAAACAGTGCATGGACACAAATGTTTGGAACATACTTAGAGCACAGGAAGTAGTCCATCAATGTTTTCAACCCTTCTGATTATTTTATAGATATACGGTCGTTCCTTCTTCGTTTTCAAGGATATTTTCAACTAAACTTATTTTGTGATAACCTAGAGCTGTTTGTTGTTACAATATTTGCCCCCAAGTAGACCACATATCAAATCCTTGCGTTTCCTTATTTATATTGAGGTAATGATTATACTGTCTGGTGTTACCCTGAAATGCCCCCATTTTCCCCTAGGATCTTTACATTCACACACAAAGAATAAGTGGAGGCCTATGTTACCTAACCACAGGGATGGAGTCTCTTTTGCTGGATTTTGTAGCTAATACAGTTAGTAAATTCTGCTAAACAGATATCTGTCAATAAAAGTTGCCAGTTAAATAGACTCTAATTTTAATGTTTTACTTGGGGGAGTAACAGAAGGAGAGAGCTATATGTTTTGCAAGCCAGTACAAGGGCCCAGGACAGAAACTACTCAGGAAGGACAGGAGGGTGTGAGCATAGCAGAGGAGAAGATCAAAGCTGAACTGGCGTGGAAGATAACCAGTGAGCTGCAAAGCAGACAGAGGCTGAAGTTCAGAGTGACAGCCTGTGCTAGGACTCAGGGAGCCTGTGTCCGTGTTTCCGCTAAGCCGCGGTTTGGAAAACTTTGTTGTTGTTGTTGTTGTTATTGTTGTTGTTGTTGTTTTCTTAACCAACTCCCTAAGAATTGAAGATTTGTTACACAGAAAGGAAAGGGAAATGGGAGGAGGCAGGGCTGGGTTCTGGAGCGTTTGCTCAGTTCTGGAGCTTCTCCTCAGTTCTGGAGCTTCTCCTCGGTTCTGGAGCATCTCCTCAGTTCTGGAGCTTCTCCTCAGTTCTGGAGCATCTCCTCGGTGGCACAATTTTTTTCTCATCAATTTCGGTTCATTATGAAAATAAAATTCATTTTATAGTGGTGATGATGCTGAATCACAAGATCTTCAGGAAATGAAGACTGAATTATGACATAAACATTAAAATGTGTTCACTAGACTCAGCAAAGACAGGAAGTGACCCAGAAGGGTTTGGCTAGACCAGCTGAAAAACAGAAAGGTTTTCTAACTAGACCTAAAAGAAAAATATTCGAAAATGTCACTAATGGCAATGGGTACTTCAGGGAAAGGCTCCGACCCACATAACAACGGCAGCCCATTGGTAGGAGCTGAGCTCTCTGTGTACTAATGCACGGAGGAAGCCAGTGGGGTTGCGCGGGAACTCATGCTCTGAGCAGCCAGGCATACTGTCACGGTTGGTGTTTGTGGAATACAACCCAGGTTTTTACCAGCCTGAACTATGAGCATGACATTCTTTAAGAATTCTAATTAAGGGGCTGGAGAGATGGCTCAGCAGTTAAGACCATTAGCTACTCTTCTAGAGGACCGGGGCTGGATTCCTAATGTTTGCATGAGGTCTGGCAAGGGTCTGTAGTACCAGTCCGGTGCGATCCAACGCCTCTTCTGGCCTCCACAGGCACTGCACACAGGTGGTGCATAGACGTACATGCAGGCAACACCAGTACACATTAAATAAAAATAAAGCAAGAAATTTTTAAAGAATTCCAGCTAAAAATCAAGGTTTTACTCTCCATGCTACAACTACTGCTAAACAAATTACACTTCCATGGAGAGTCTGAGGAACTACACATTTTACAATAAAAAGTGAAATTCCAGAAGACCCTACTGAAGGCCAGGCTGCGTTCACTGTGACATGGTAAATGTTTTCTCCTTCTAAGAACTTTTATCTTCATTTCACACATTACCTTGACCTTCATGAGTGTTAAGATGTTTACAAAGAGCCGGGCAATAGCTCTGTTGGTAAAGCATGAAGACACAAGTTCAAACCCCAGCACCATGTAATAAAATAAAAACTAAGTGAGAAATACCTGACTTGACTACATATAAGTTATCCAAAATAACTGTACTTGATGGCTGGGGTGATTTTGCAGTCAGTAAAATACTCACCTTGTGAGCATGTGAAGAGACAAACCCCAGTTTAATACCCATGTTTTTGTTTTGTTTTTTTAAACATGGTGAAACATGCTTGATGCTTATAATCCCAACGCTGCTGAAGGAGACAGTGAGTCCCTGGAGTCCACCAGCCACCCAGCCAACAGGGAGAGCTCCTGCCTCAGAACCTGAAGGTGGGTGGCAACTTGAAAAAGAGCATCCAAGTTCGACCTCTGGCCTCCACATGCACACATGTGCACATGCACAGATATAAGCACAGGTGAACATAGAGAGAGGAGAGAGAGGTAGATTTGGGGATGACCTGACCATAGAAGTCTCACCAAGCCCATCAGCACCCACAAGGTCCAAGTCACTGAAGCTTATCTCTAATAACATATTCAGAAGGAGCTTATCATTTAGGCATATTCTATTTTAGTTAATGAAGGTTCTGAAATTTTAAGTCCTGGGATCCTAATTATTCGTATTTGCTCATGGGCATCTAATTCCACATCTCCAAGCTAAACCATTTTATCATTCAGATTAGTGGCCCTTAGCTTTTTGACCTGCGGTGCGTGTTCAAGTGTCTTTTCAGTTTGGTTTCTCTTTAATTAGGAGAAGCAGCCCTGTGTTTTAAGACTGCCACTGTTTAAAACAATGTGAATTTTACCTAACACATTTGCCTTGAAGCATCCGCAATGAACTTATTTTTATAAAATCAAAACAAATATGAATTTAAAAGCAACCATTAGGTTCTATAGCCAAGATGATGTTGTTCTTGACCCTGTTGGCATGAAAATTCAAATTTCTTTGTTGAAGACGGTTCTGTGCAAGAATATGTGATTTTCATAAATCTCTTTGTTTCTCAGAAGTTCAAAGGGAGCAAAGACAAAATTCTGTAGAGCAGTACCAAATTAGCAATTAGAGTCTGCACGGAAGACTGGACTGCTGTGCTCGGCTCTGGAAGATTAGCCGCTCAGCCCGCCCAGCACTGCATTCAGCTCCATGGAACTGAGAGGGCAGCCGAAGAGAAGCGCCAACTCCAAGGCAGCGCGCTGCGCTCGGTGTTGCTTGCAGCTTCCCTCTTTGCTCCCGCTGCTGTTACAAATAATGCAAACCTGTTTTTATTAATTTACATTAAGTTCATTTAACACTGATGAAACAGACCAGAAATGTATAATGAGGACCATTTAACAAGCTCTTGCGTTCGCCTAATCGTGCTGTTTGCGAGAGCTTATCTCATTCTTGGGAAATCGCCTGCTAGAAGCCCCCTCCTTACTTAACGAGTGAAAAGAGGAGAGTCGCCAGCTACTGATGACAAAGAAGTGAACAAGCTTAATAATCTCCAATTTGGTTTTCCACTCCACTTAATGATGGAGGCGACGCAAGCTCTGTGGCCGGAGGAACACAGGAAGCAACCATGAGTACTGAAAATTTAATTAAAAGTCAGAAAGCCATTGCAATGAAGACTCAGCAGAAAGCCATTTATTTTTAAAATCTAATATATTCTTCATGACTAAAGGCTAAAGCACATGCTGACTTACACACTTAGCTGTAACTGATTTAAGCTACTTGATGACTTTTTTTCCCTTTTCCCCTCTCTTTTTTTTTTCTTTCTACCTTTTTTTCCCCTTTTGGCTCACAGGGTGGTACTCAATTTGCAATGGAGTAAATTGGCAGAATTTAATTTGGTGGATTTTTTTTTTATCTCTGTAAAAAGAATCCTCATTAAAGCCCCACGATCAGCTGTATGCTTTTTCCATCATTAACTGGTCTAACTGCAGGTAAAAGATACAATTATGGATTTCTATAAATCCTATTGTCAATTTATAGCTGAAAGACTGGGGAGGCACCTCGTTTTAAATAGGTTATTTTTTTCCCCTTAACCTTTCTTTGTTTTAATGAGGATTCGGTTTGTCACTGTCTGAGACATCTCCCGGTAGGAAAGTTTCTCGGGAAATTATAAGGAATAAAAAGTACGAATGGGAGAAGATGCTTGGCTACATTTCAAATTCACTAGAAGACTCAACACTTGAGATTCATCTCCAGAGTCCTGTATGTAGTACTGTCTCTCAGGTGCCACTCTGGAGTATGGAATACCTGAACAAGAAGAGCTCCAAGGGGGGCTCCGAGGAAGGGGAGTTGAGAGAAATCCCCCTCGGATGTGTTATCCTTGCAGAAAACATTGGTTCAAATGATGGAGACCATTGTTTCTCCCAAAAGATCTTGATATGGATATATTTAGCTTACTTCACCTTACCTTGTCTTCCCACCCACATGCCCCCAATAAATAAAATAAAATAAAAAAAGCTCTGAAGCCGTTGGCAGATCAGCATAGAATAATGCACTTATTCTGTGCCCTCCAGATGAATATCCTGAAAGTAACACCCAGTCCACCCCAAGAAATGTGGCCGAATCGCTCCATTCTCCAGAAGTTCAGTACGCGGCTGATAATGCTGTTGAAACCGTAGAACTGCGCTCTGTGGATCTCAGCCACTGTTTCCCACTCTGTTCTCTGAGATGGCCATCCTGGGCCTTCTGGAGTCTAAGCCATTCCTCGCTTTTTCTTCTCTCCGGGCTAGATTCAACAGCAACCACACACCTCTCTCGGATGCGCTAGCATGGACTAAATTGGGCCTGCTTCCAAAGTGGATCTCCTCCTACCCGCTACTCCCTGAAAAGGAAGCAAAAATAGTGAGGATTTTGCTGTGGGACTCACATCAGCCCCCAGCCTTTGTCCCTTGAGGTAACAACTCTTGGTTGTTCATGACCATCACCTTTGAAGAGTGAGGCCAGCCCAAACGCTCTCAGCAGACCCTCTGCCCCCTGCAGCAGCTGTGCTGCGAAGTCCTGCAAAGACAGAAAAGCCAGTCCTACCCTCACGGCTCCCACTACTTCCTCCCAGGGCCCCTTGCTCTCAACAGGGCGCACTCTTCCGGATATGAGCCATTACTTCCATATCCATCCTTGTTGCCGAGGCTAATGACATTGTGCTCCAGAGGTATAGATTAACGTAGGTTCTACTTTTGCAAAAAGACTAGTATTTAATGCCGTGTGCTTTCTCACTTCCAAGTCACCTGCACCCTACCAGTCCTCGGAATCAGTAGCCTTCTCTCAGGGATGCTGGGACATTCTTGGTGCCAGGTCCTCCTTGGAAACACTGAGAACCAAATACTTGTGGACAGTCTTGGGTCCACTGTAGAGTAACAGTCACACCGTTTGTGACCACAGCCATGGCTGGAGGTGGGGATCACGGTGGCCGCCCAGGACTGCCGGAGTTTCGTGTAATGTATCACAACTGTGGGGAAAGGCCCAAATTCAGAATTGAAGGTAGTTCCTACAAATGCCTATCACTTTTATATCATTGTAAAGTTGGAAAACCATAAATATGGAAAACCATATTTGCTTAGGCATGACAACAACCTAGGAGCTGACTGAGGAACCCCAAGAAATCTTCAGTACCCACGAATCCTGCGGTACTCCTAGCCAAGTTGCTACATGCCAACAGGAAGATCCCGATGATGCAAGATTCACCTAAAGGCCGCCCAGACTGCCCAGCAGTCTTTAAGGAGACTGAGTATCCAGACAAATGAGAGCTATAGCTCGGTTTCCCTCCTAGTTCCAAAACATTCTCAGAGCCCCGAACAAGTTCAAAAAATGACAAAATCAGGATTTTCGGTGAAATGGTGCCCAGTGTCAGAAGTTTTCATTCTTCTTCCTTGTAGTGCCCAGTTTTACTGCATCGCTGCCATCTACGCCTTCTTTCAAAGGTGTGTCTCCATTCCATCCCGGCCTCTCGCCTACAATAATCTCACCACAGAAACTACTTTTGTTAAAAGTCAATCATGTCTGCCTCATCAACATACACAAGCTGTTTTTTCACATTTCATACTTTGACCTATTTGGATTATAGAAATACAGAGTACTAAAAAGTTCAAAGTTCATTTCACTGTGCTATAATGATAAACTAAAATATCCCATGGTGTTTCCAGAACGAGGTTCTCCAAAGGAAACTCCATATAAATAGCTACAAACATCGCCACAGGGGACAGCACACCTCCACAAGCAACCAAACGCTAGACCAAAGGATGGATTGGACGGCACCGCAGCGGCGAGGCAGAGCCCGCCGGAATGCTTCCCCTTTCCCCCTCCCTGATCACTGACATCATCTTTCTATTTACTGTGCCAAAGAACAATTAATTTGAGGTAAATGACATTAATTAAAGATAAAAACAAGCTTTTAGGTTTCATACAGAATTATAAAAAAGTACCAAGAACCCCTGCACCCTTTTAAGGTCACAAGGATTCATCCACACAGAATATCAAGAAATTTTGATGGTCTGGCTCTGTTCCAGGTCGTGGGTTTGAGACAATTTATAAAGTAGGCTGCAGTCGTCACTAGTTCATCAATAAAAACAAACACATTGTTTTTGCTTGAGGCTTCGTAAGAGCTGCCTATTGGTTACATAGTCATAAAGAAGTGTTTCATAATTTGCCATAATTTTAAAATGTATACACAATTACTCTAGTTTAAGAGGTATGCCTGCATGCTTGTAGGGTGTGTGTGTGTGTGTGTGTGTGTGTGTGTGTGTGTGTGTGTGTACATATGTATATGTGAGTACACATGTGTATGCCTGTTAGTGTGTGTGGAGCCAGAGGTCAGGGCCACTTACCTTCCCCAGTAGCTCCCCATCTCATTTTGGGGGAACAGGGTTTCCCACTGGAGCTCACCAATTAGCTAGACTAGCTGGCAGGCAAGCTCTTTGGGTCCTCCTGTCTCCACCTCCTGACTGGGACTACAGTCACTTGCTGTCCCACCAGGCTATTTCCATGGGTCCTGGGAGTCAAAGTCAAGACTCTGAGCTTGCTCAGCAAGCACTCTACCCAGTGAGCCATCACTCCAGACCCTAAAAAGAACCCTAGTTGTTAAAATATATTTCCTTCTATTGGAAAATATGGCTAATAGATTATTTTTCTAATCAAGCAAAGAATATTTGGTTTACTTTTACATGGGAGGAGCTCACTGCCACCACCAAGCATCATCCTTCTGGAGAAGATACTAGTGGAAAGCAAAGGATGACCAGGATGTGTGGACCTTCTGTCATGAGACACAGGCACAGTTTATTGGATGCTGTGGTGATATATTGTGTACCCTAACAAAATTTGCCTGAAGATCAGAGGACAGAACAAGCCACTAGATTAAACATAGATGCCAGACAGTGGTGGCACACACCTTTAATCCTAGCACTCGGGAGGCAGAGATCTGTCTGGATCTCTGTGAGTTCAAAGCCACCCTGGACTACACGAGATTGACTCAGTCTAGGAGAGAAACAAAGCCAGGCAGTAGTGGCACACACCTTTAATCCCAGCACTTGAGATCTCATGCCTTTGCTTGGGAAGCACACACGCCTTTAATCCCAACACTAAAAAGGAAGTGACATGGTGGGCAGAGAAAGGTATATAAGGCGTGAGGAGACAGGAACTAAGGCTTTTCAGCTGAGGAAGCTCATTCGGCTAGAGGCCTATTGGCTGAAGTCTTTCAGGCTGAGGATTTGGTAGAGGTGAGAACTCTAGTGTCTGGCTGCTCTGCTTATCTGATCTTTCAGCATTTATCCCAATATCAGTCTCCAGGTTTTTTATTAAAAAAATCATTTAGCAATTCGTGTTACATCTGGTATCCAACTTTTGGGGCACCAATTCATGAAAAAGCCACTTGTCTGTGACTTTGCAGCCTGCTCAAGCCCAGACCCAGGCTCCAAAAATGCCAGAGTTAACCATTTTTGTACAGCTGTCTGTCTTCAGTGTCTTCCTTTTGGCTTTCTCTGGGCCCCCTCCTCGGGCTGCCACCACCATCATCTGAATTGTCATTGTCAGCAGATTTGGTGAGTCAATTGGGATTTCCTAAAGGAAGGAATTAGTTAAAAGAAAGTTTTTTCCCACATTAAAAAATAGGAAACATTTTTACAATGGAAGGAATTTGGTCTCTGTTTGATAATACGATTGAAGGTCTGAAAATGGAATGACTAAGTGAGAGGATAATTAATGTTGATGGGATTTACATAACATCAATTATAAATGTTATTTGTTTGATCATTTCTGTTTAATCCTTAAAAAAGTTGGTTAATGTGAGTGCCAAGATAAAAGTTTTAGAAAAACTTGTTAAAACAAATCATAGAGATATTCAGACCCAGACAGAAGAATTTAAAGAACCAATCTCAACGTTGTGTTATAAGGTTACAGAGAAACAGCCTAAGGCTTTCAAACAGCCAACTTTAATTTATCCAGTAACCAGGAACTACCCAGTGATACATATCCTCAAGGCTGTGTAAGAGCTGACTGGATTCCTGTGCAAATGCTAGATTTGAAGAGATTCAAAGAAGCAATAGTTTCATATGGCATCCACTCATCTTTCATGAAGCAACTGTTAAACTCATGGTCAACTTGTAATAGAATTATCCCTCAAGACTGGAGAGATTTGGTTACAGCAGTCTTAGAGGCTGATCCCCAATTTCAATGGAGGACCTGGTGGAAGGATGAGGCTAAGACCATTGAACAATGAAATAGGACTAGAGGTATTGAAATTTGCCAAGATCAACTTCTTGTAGAAGGCAATTATGCTGATATACAAAGACAATCTTTATATGATGACAATTCCCTAAGTTTATGCTAAATGGCAGCCTTGAATGCTTGGAACAGAATTAAAGAAGTAGGAAAGAAAATTGAGTCATTACAAAAGTTATACAGGGTCCAAAAGAAACCTTCATTGATTTCTTACAAAGACTGACTTAAGCAGTAAACAGAATGATACCAAATTCAGAAGCTAGGCAGATAATAATTGAATCTCTGGCTTTTGAAAATGCTAATGCACAATGCAAAAGGGTAATTAGACCATTAAAGGCAAGATAAGCACCCTTGGAGGAATGGATCTGAGATACAAAAAATTTTAAATCTCATGACCATGGTGATGCTTGGATAGGAGAGGTGATTTCTAGAGGTTTGCAGAAAAATAGTAATGTCAAGTGTTTTAATTGCAGTAAACAAGGTCACTAAAAAAAGGACTGTAAACAGGGCATTCCTAGAAACAATGTTTGTGTTAGGAATAATCCTAACAGAACATCCCTCTGTTCCGGATTATGCAGAAGGTATGGTAAATGCAGACATTTGACTAAGGAATGTAGATCAATAAGGGACAGTCAAGGTAATCCTTTGCCATCAGGAAACTCCCTGGGGGGCCTCTTGCAGGCCCCCATGTCAAATTTGGTTCAGTCATTTCCTGCCATCGTAGAGGAAACTTGTAGCTGGAGAATTTTCTCTCCGGGTCCCGCCAAGCCCCGGCAGTCCTGTTGTAAGAAACCATGCTGCTCTGGGTGATAGAACAGCTTTAGAAAATAAAACAAAAATTTAAGGAAAAATTATAAATCAAAATTGATGAAGATTAGATTGGGACCCTCACCAAAGTTAGGGTTGGGGAAGAGTTTTGTTTTTGTTTTTCAGGAGAATGAAGGCTAAGGAATCTGAAGAACACTGGACAAATGAGACATCTGAAGAAAAAGGACAAATCATCTAGAGAAAATGTCCCAAGAAAAAGAGTAAGTTGACCTATTGCTGTGTCACATATTTAACAGGATAAAATTTCATAAGTCTTTCTAAATGTTTGTTTCTGCTGTTCTCTACAGACACATAATACAAATGGTCTTTGGGTAGTCCCAGTTCAATTAAAAATTAAAGCTGGCTTTGGAGTTTGAGTGTGGCTCTCTTCGTCTCTAAACCCAAGCATGCTTGTTAAAAGAAAACGCAAAATCTCTGTATCATGTCAGAAGAGCCACCTGATATGGGACAGAAGAAAAACCAGAATTAAAGGACTACTCTGTTGCCATTAATCTCATAATTCTTTGGTTCTATTTTGACTCTTTAAAATTTTTCTTAAGGTATGAATTTTATATCAAAATTTATAAAATATATATATATTTTAAACTTTTATCATGATATTAATGGTCATATAGTGCACTAACTAATTCTAGAAAAAAGGCTTCATCTAGTTTCCTGTACATGATTTCAGGTTTGAGTCTCTATCAGTTTTCTGAAGTGAACCATGACCACACCTAACAGTGACTTTGAAATCTCCAAAAAGATGATGGGACCCCACAGTAACGATTCCATCAGGACAATGATAATGCCACTAAGCTGACAAACACCACCCAAAGATCGGCTTTGGACTACAAACTGCTCAGAACAATATCGAGATGGCTAGCTGAGATGATACAACCTCACAGACTACTCCAGTCAGGACTTGACCATATTCCTAAATTTTCTTTGTATCCCCATAAGACTACTAGTGCCCCCAGTCAGCAGGAAGTAGCCTAGAAGACTATGCCCACATTCCCAAAAAATGGATTATGGATGTTTGTCTTTGTTTAGAGGTTGGTTAAAAATTGTTCTTGGTCATAGTCAATCTCTTTCTAAAAGAAGAAGGGGAGTATGATATAGCAATGTACTATATAGAAATGATAGGATAAAAGGGTAGATTATTGAATCTACTCAAAAAAAGATAGAAATAATAAGATAAAAGGGTAGATTATTGAATCTACACTGAAAAGAAAAAAAGGAGAATATAGATATGATAAGACAAAAAGTTAGATTATTGAATCTACTTTATAAAGCAACTACTAGTTTTAAATATTTTACGTTGGATTGGATTTTTGTATATTGTATACAAATTTTGTATATTGATACAAATTTGAGATTATCTTTGTTAGAACATACTGTACATACGTTTCTACTCTTGTTCAAGGTATTGTACCTGTACAGCTCATTTATCAATCTAATACAAATCACTAGCCCTTGAAAGTTATTATTACCAACTAATTAGGATATAAAGAAATGAAGTTAGTAGTCATTACAGTTGAACTTGTAGTCATATCAGGTGTGTTTCAAGGTCAAATGGAGATTTATTTTAAAGACAGGTCATCTTCAAACACTTCAGAGATCTATAGAATATGGCATTTAAGATGTTTTAATAACATAGGTTCTTTTTTTATGACTATGAGACATATCTGCTCCTGGCAGCACCAATCAACTTCAGAGAAGATGGGCATTGAAGAAACTCCATATGGAGTTTATTTCTTTGGGGCAAAAGGTAGCCATTGGGCAAGAAACTGCCCTTACCTCAACTGCTGACAGTATGCTGTCCAAAATGGACAAGCAGGACACAAAAGAAAGGATGGCCAAACCTTGCTAAGACAAGGTAGGAAGGCCCTGTAGAAAATCCTGCTTCACAGATGAGTCTGTCAGATATGCTAGGCCTGTAGGCCAATGATGGATGCCCCAACATTGCCGAGGAACCTTGAGTGACTGTCCAGGCAGCCAGCTGTTTCTGTCATTTCTCACAGTTTTTGGAAGTTGCTTATTTGCACTTCCTGCTTACTCAGTTAATATTATTTCCTTCTTGGGTCTCTGAGGGAGTTGAAGACTAGATAGTTATATTTGTGTTACAGGATGGTCTTGCTGGGGAAAGTGGACACACAGGGCGAGGCAGGGTGGAAGGTGAAAGATTATCAGTCAACACAGCTCTGCGTATGTAACTGAAAGAGCTCATGACTCCATACTGCTGGCAGCAGAACTGACTGTTCCCTGGAATTACTGTAACAAATAAGAAGGTATGGTCTACAACCACTCAAGAAATTGTTGTTGATGGTATGTTGTGGTTTGGATGAGAAATGTCTCCATGGATTCCTGGTTGGTGATGGTGTTTATGGAGGTTAGGAGACCATTAGGCGGTATAGCCTTGCTGGAGGGATTATGTCACTGGGGGCAGACTTTACAGGATAGCCTCACCTCCCCCTTTCTATGTGGATGAAAATGTAATATGCCAGCTTCTTGCTCCTCCCACCATGCTTTCCCTGCCTGTGGCCACGCCCTCCCCGCCGTGATAGACTCTGCCCCTAAGCCAAAAAGGAACGCTTTTCTCCTCTGAGTTGCTTTTACGGAGTTCATGGTGTCTTATCACAGCAACAATGAAGTAACTAATGCAATATGTCTCCTAAAACTCTAGACCATTCTTTCTTTGTGAACACACAGGGCTTCTTCTTGGTAGGCTCGCTCAGCTGTTTGAATAGCCTACTTTACCGAAATCTACATCAAGTTCCTGATTCCTGAGCCTGGGGTTGTTTTTCCTTCCTCCCTTGCTTTAATTGTGCAGAAGTAAATGCAACATAAGCAATGTAAAAATCAAGTCTTGCTAGTTAAATATAAGAACACAGAGCAAAATATCTGAGAAAGGTTACACCTCTTTAAAGATGCAAATTGATAATGGAGCTCAATATCAAAACAACAGAGTGCTGTTAATTTTTAAAAAGGTGCAAATTGCTAATCTTACTTAAGGCTTTTTTTTAATTGCTTATTAAGAGTCCTAGCACAAAAAAAATTAAACAAAATAAACTCTTAAAAATAGAGGGGTAAGAACCAAACGTAAGTTTTGCTATAACCCTTTGCTTCCCTTTTGAACCTGCTGGTTACCGTAGCACTTGCTAATGTTTGAAGACTGTGCTGTCTCCCCTAAGGTCACTCTAGAAGTCTGCACACTTGGTTTATCACTTACCTATTGTTGCTACAGTGCTTCATCAGACCGCAGAACCATGAAAATATAGACAATAACCATTTAGCTCACAAGTTTGGGGATTCAGCTGATCTCTAGTGGACCTGACTAATCTTGCCTGGTCTCACTGAGGCTGCTGAGGTTAGCTATGGCTTGGCTGGGAAACTGTCCATCTGAGCTGAGCTTGCTCACATATCTGGAGTCCATAATGGGTGGATGGAGGGACTGGGCAATAGAGCACTATTCCATGTGCTCTGCCTAGGTGGACTAGAGAGCATTTTTCCAACTATTTCCAAGCGTCACATACATTAGCTTTTGTTTATCCATCCTGTAATGGTGGGGCCCCACTCAGCCCCTAATTCATAGGCTAGGCATCAAGGCTGGTGATATTGTATACACAAAGCTTATTGCACACACAGTAGGGATCAGGATAATCTGGAATGATAAGACAGAAAAAAATAGACTGAGCCTGTCTAGTGATAGGGGTAGATAGGGGGTTATTATGGGGTGCTCTATATGCCCCAACAATGCCATGAAATCCGTGGGTGTCCATGTGTTTCCTAACATAGAGACAGTGGTATGGAAGTATCTTGGTTACTGTTCTATTGATGTGAACAGACACCAAGGCCAAGGCAGATTATAAAAGAAAGCATTTAATTGGGGGCTTGTTTACAGTTTCATAGGGTTATTCCATGGTCATCATGGCTGGAATCATGGCAGCAGGCAAGTAGGCATGGCACTGGAGAAGTAGCTGAGAGTTTATCTTATTTACAACCACACAGTAGAAAGAGAGAGAGCCTGGGCCTAGTGTGGGTTTTTGAAACCTCAAAGCCCACACCAGTGGCGTGCCTCCTCTAAGGCCACACCTCCTAATCCTTCCTAAACAGTCCACCAACTGGGAATCAAACATTCAAATGTATGAGCCTATGAGGGCCATTATCATTCAAACACCACAGGAAGAAAGCTTAGAAGTCTAAATTTTATCAATAGTCTAACATCAAAACTGGAGTCAGGCTCTTTGATACCAATTCCACTGTCCAAAGTCAGAATATCTAACCTCAGAGTCAATGCATGGAAAATTACAAAGGAATACATCATCAGCACATGGATTCAGGAAGGACATAGAACTGAGACAGTTATTGCAATCAGTCTAGCGTGAAGCTACTCAGGGCCAGATGTCAGAGACAGAACTTTGTGTGTGCATGTGAAGAAACCATGTGCTACACACCCAGGATGTTAGAGATGTGCCGAGAGAATGGGGGACACAGGGAGTTATAAGGATGCAATGTCCCTTCCCTGAGAGAATAGAAGCAGAAAATCTTCAACTGAAGCTGGCAGACTAGAGGTGGCTAGTGAGGGAAATGTGAAGGGCTGCTGAATGCACGTGTGATGTGCCTCATTTCCCAAGCCAAGATGTTACACCCTACAGCAAGTCAATATAGTGACCCTTCAGTGAATTCTAAGACAGGAGAGTCATGGCTTGGTCATACCACAGTGAAGAATCCTGCCCTTACCCTAGTTTTGAGTTGGGGAAATATAAAATAATTTGAATATTTGTGTAACAAGAAAATAGTTGCTGACCTCCAGTCTCCCCTTGAAGATTCCTAGAAGGATAACAAAAATTCTCTTTATTTCATGCACCATTTGGAAATGTTACTTACTCCATCTTACAAACACCAACAGGGTACCTGGGCTGTAAGCTCAGCAGTTGGAATTCTCTTTATTCCTTTATCTACACTGCTACATTCCACCACACAAGCACAAGTGCGGACATGTTAACACCCTACACCCCATCATCCATCTCCCTCAGAAGCAGAGCAGTGGAACTATTGATTCACATCAGAATCACCAGAGCCCAACTGTAAATAACCAAACCCAGCCAAAGTAAGAAAACACAATTTATTGTTCAAATTTAGGACATTGTCTCCAAGTAGCTGCATAGAAACTTGCAGTATTAGATTTCTTATGAAAAGACCTTACCCAAAAGAGTCCACAGTCTAGAAAGGGAAAGCAGTTTATGGGAATGTGCAGTTCTTGGAAATACACCAGTGACAGCGAATGGAATCTAGCAACTGCTCTTTCACCCTCCACATCCAGCCACTCGCCACTTCTGTCCATTTGATTGCTGAAATATCCATCAAATCCCTCTTTCTTCTTTGTCTCCTTACCCTGCACACAGCACATGTACTTACACAGCATCTGCACACAACTCCCCAGTATTTACACAATAGCTCCCTCACTCCTTCAGTCTCGTCAGCCTGCATCTCCTGTTGTCAGGACCCACCACATTCACTAACAGCTTCATTCTTTTGTCAATTACCCGAAATGCCCTTCAATGGTCCAAACCACTTCCAAGTATGATCTCCAGTTGTGCAGACCCTACTCCAGGGGTCTCATGAGTTGTGAGTGTTGCCCACATCTTCCAGGTCCAGTTCATTGTTCTAGGTGTCCTTCTGCCTGTCTCTGTGTAGCCCAGATCATTACTGTATCATAACAACTTGATTTGTTTCTGAGCTCCTAATAAGCAAGAGCCATCTCTTTCTTTTTATTCTCTGGGCCCTTGGCACAGCACTTGGTACCATACAGGTGGCCCATGCATACTCATGGATGGATGGATGGATGGATGGATGGATGGATGGATGGATGGATTGGATGGATGGATGGATGGATGGATGGATGGATGGATGGATGGATGGATGGATAATTCATTGTTCCTTCCTGACATATATTTTACTTCTCTCTCTGCAACAGAATAGTATTTCCCTGGGTTGGGGGAGGGGGCTACTGGGACAAGCTAACACGGGATCTCACTATTTGCAGTGGTCCCTGGCGATTTGAGAAACAGAATCTAACAGATCAAGAGAGTGGAAGCAGGCACATGGGAGGTGTGAGGGGAGTGTTCTGGTAACAGGAGTAAAGGGCAGAAAGGAC
>CABHPR010150733.1:7270-21919 GCA_902168415.1 Peromyscus melanophrys | reverse complement strand
TGAAGTGCAAAGAAGCAAAATAACAGCCTACAGAGTAAAGCTAACATCACACCTTTGAATCAGTAAGTGACGGGGGAAAATCATTAACAGCTAGCTGATTCTGCAGTGAGAACTTCAAAACCGACCTGAGCAGTGGTTCTCAACCTTCCTGATGCTGCAACCCTTTAACACAGTTCTTCATATGCTGACCCCAACCATAAAATTATTTTCTTTGCTACTTTATAACTGTAATTATGCTACTGTTATGGATCATAATGCAAATATTTTTGGAGATAAAGATTTGACAAAGGGGTCACGACCCATGGGTTGAGAATCAACCCATGTGTGAAAGTCCCAGCATACTATGATTGCTAACAGTTTAGTCCTTCCAAAAATTTATTTCCAACAACTTTTAGAATTTAAAAAGACTTTCAAAGAACAATAATTTTCCTTTGGGAAGGCTCTACTTTCTTTTATGATTTTACTAAACAACAAGAGGCTATTTGGTGAAGGTTATGTGGGAAGGAGGGGGCAAAAATACAGTGCATAAGCATGGCACATTTTGCTTTAACTGTGTCCAAGGGAAGGCTTGGACTTGAAGAACATCCTGCATCCAAACCTTTGGCCATGTAGATCAAAAGCAATCATGAAAACCCTCTGAGCACAGAACCCCCACCTCCTTTAAAAGAAAAAACAGTACCACTATTTGATATATATTCACTCAACACAGTCCTTGGGTTGTGAAGTATGTCTTCTCTTGTCTTTGACCACCTCCCCACATACACATACACATCCCCTCATAAAAACCTACACATCTTGCAGCTTAGTCTTTTCCCCCCTAGTTTTGATATACAGATACCAATTATGAGGAGGAAAAGAGAAGAAAAAAGGAAAGAAAGAAGTAAAAACATAACCAGTATTCACTCAACAATGCCAGAATTAAGGAGTGGGGACTTCTGTCAAACGAAGGTGCTATGTACACTCTCAGCCCCTCTGCTTACTGTTCGCCCCTTCAGCGTCCTCAGCAATCTCTTGCTAACCTCACTCAGTGTCACCAACAGCCACACCATGCAAAACTGGGCCAAAAATTAAACTACATGGGTGTTTTGACAGTTTAGATAAAAGAGCACAGTGTGTTAGAACTGCTTATTTTTAAGGTTTAATAATTTGCTTTAACTAAACTGAATAATTCAAGATTAATGATTCTTATTCAATAAATCTGAAGAAAAAATGGGACTGTTCTATTCAGGTATCACAACCATATGTGTAAGACTGATGAAATTTATGTAAGACCATGTAACCAAATATGTCCCATTAGCTATGTCTACAGTTTTATAGAAAAAAGTGATAAAATAAAAACCTAATTAATATCTAATTTCTAGCACTTTTACATGTATTTCTAAATTTTGCTAGTGTTGAGGGTTTTAGAGTATGGCAAGATTCAGTATATCAGCCTAAAACTCATTAATAATGTATACGTGGGTTTTGCCAAATACTCTCACAAGAGATAAATACTGGGAAAAAGAGTTTTCTTCACTCTCTTTATAGGACAGCAGCATCTCAACTAAAGGCAGGAAGGGATTCCTTCTAAGTTCTACAGAGCAAACAAAATCACCAGTTGTCACAGTCATCTCAAAATGCACACAGATAAGGCAGCCCTGAATCTCTTAAAGAACCAGCAAAGTACATGTCAAATTCTCTCAGTTATACTAAATGGTCCCAAGATAATCTGCAGAAACATTCATATCTTCTTTTTACAAATAGCAGATAACCACCTGTCCAGATGCCAGTTACACGCAGAGCACCATGCTACTGAATTCAGAGACAAACATGCCCAATACCAAGACAACCCTGCAAAGACTCAAACTTCCTCTGGACATACATTAGGCATGACTCCATCTCGGGCAATTCTCAAAGCACTGGAGAGCTTGGAAATAGTCTGGGGAGCTATTTTCTAAGAACAAGAGCTATGATACTGCGATCTTATTCTAATAGCCAGACTTTCACTTCCTTATGCAAGTATGCTGAGGCCTGGTCAGGCTAGAAGACTAAAAGAGCATAGTGTTTCAGAAAAATGTGGAATAAGAATATTAGCAGAGAAAGAAGTTTCTGCATACTTACTGACATATATGAGTTGAAAATCTTTCCAGTCTTTGTGCTTATGGCACTGATTTTATAGAGCAGAACAGCACAATTACTTCAAAGCATCTGCAGAGATAAAATCTAGGGAGTCTTCAAACCAGAGAATGTTTGGAGAGGGGGAGGGGTAAGGAAGAGGCAACAGAAGTCAGAGCAGGATAACACCAGAGCCACAAAACTGGCTTTTGAACAAAAGAAAATAGGGGTATAAAACATTTACGAGTGTTTTCATTCATACTATTTCTTCCTAAATCAATTAAAACATTGGCTTATGATGGATTTACACCACAGTGAAACTCTTGACAACTTCAAAATCAACTTCATGTTTGGGTTTTCCTTTCTTTCAGGTGATGAATAGTGGGAATCAGGGAAGGAATGTTACTTGAAGTCAGCCGTTTATCATGAGCCAAAATGGCTAAGCACCCCATAAACCGCAATCATCCATTTCCTATTAGCATCGCACAACAGAAGGCAGCCTCATCGGGGCTAACAATTTTTATGACCTCCGTAGGCAGAGAGGCTAATGTTAGGAAATGGCTTGTTTTTGCTCTGTTATAAATGTTCATAATTATACCATAAAAAATTCTTTAACGGTATAAACTACTGATTGGTCCATTAAGGGCTTCTTTTTTAGAGAGCTTCTTGGTAAAACACTTTCACTCTTCACAGGCTCTCGCTTGTTCTGGATATGAAGTAAGCGCTTCTTTACCAGGATGCCTAATATCATAACAAACTATAATTTAAACAATTTTTGCCCCTCCCAAAAAAACTGTGAGGTCACTGACTATTCTGTGTCTCACATTTCCAAACCCATACTTCAAGTTTTAGCTAATAGTAAGTAGGTTTCTAGTTGCAAGAAAAGGCATGAAATTAGGATATTATGATTGAAATTAGGTAAAATTGTTGCAGAAGTTAAGTTCAATATATTGTCCATAAAGTACAACCTAACAGTTTAAACATCTCAGTGGTCATGTCCAGATGACTGGTGGCACTCTTCACTAAGGACATCAACAAGAGCTACAGCTAGTTTCATATAAGAAATGGCTCAGTACACAGACTGAGAACCAAATGGTAAGATGTGGAAAAACAATGAGGGAAATGGGTAGCATATCAAAAATTAGAAAGGTGGGGAACATTTTAAGATTCTATTCTTTTATAACTCATAAAAACCTGTTTTGAGGCAAATCGTTGAAAGCACAAAAACATCCCAACATTTACCCGATACAGAAATACCTATCTATTTTGGCGTTGTATTTAAATGCACTATGGAGTTTAAGATGCACATTGCATTGTTACAAGGTTTTGAAGATTCTTTAGTTCTTAGCCTCATTGTTCTATTTTTTTCATTAAAAACATCAACAAACTTGGAAAACCTAAAATGCATATGGCAGATTCTTTAAATTGATTATATTCAACTGCAAGCTCCCTGAGAACTCCATTTCACAAAGTAACAAAGTTCCCCAAGATTGTCACTATTATTTGTACATAATTTGTACATATTTATCAAAAGGTAAAAGCCTTGGAAAGAGAAAGAAGGTTAAGAAATGGTCCATTATCATCTGTTTAGGGAGACAGGATACAGTTCTAAATAAAAAAAATTATTAAAAATAAGTAGATATCACCGGGCAGTGGTGGCGCAAGCCTTTAATCCTAGCACTCGGGAGGCAGAGGCAGGCGGATCTTTGTGAGTTCGAGGCCAGCCTGGTCTACAGAGCGAGATCCAGGAAAGGCACAAAGCTACACAGAGAAACCCTGTCTCAAAAAAAAAAAAAAAAACAGAACAAAAAAGTAGATATCACATTGCTGTTTAAACATAAGAAAAAAATTTTTTAAATGCTTATTGAATTATTAAAGAAAAATTTAGGAAGTAAAAGCAAAAGATGGAGAGCTTGCTGGGGTGACAGGGAAGATACAATTTCATGGTCTCAGCATCGAGGAAAAATTTATCATACTAGTAATTTCAACCTTTTTTCCACACAAAATCATCTGGAACGTATGGGTTCCCCTGGAATGTTATCCCTGCTAGAGTATGTCGAGCACCCCAAGCAGCAAGCCTTTCCTACTTGGACTTTCAACCTCCCCCTCCCCTCGAATCCTCCCCTCCCCATCCCAATGATGACAGGCATTGTTTTCCTTTTCCCTTTGAATCACCACGGCCCTCAAGTCAGATGATCCCACCCACCAAGAACTAGGGGACCATGCAAACGGGAGCTGG
Source organism: Peromyscus melanophrys (assembly GCA_902168415.1). Classification (NCBI taxonomy): domain Eukaryota; kingdom Metazoa; phylum Chordata; class Mammalia; order Rodentia; family Cricetidae; genus Peromyscus; species Peromyscus melanophrys. The sequence goes on along the minus strand of CABHPR010150733.1, from coordinate 17,586 downwards.
ATGTTTATGACCTTATTTATGCCAAGGATGTTTTAATCATCAGAAACTCTCCCCACTAGTATAAAATGCCATCCAAAGAAAACAAAACAACACAAAATGTCACATGGAGTCTACAAAAAGGGCCAAAGACAAGGAATCTACCACCACTCATTCTTAGTTTTGTCTTAAAGATTTGGGAAAATGTGCTGAAATGCTATTTAGATTTTTTTTGGGGGGGAGGGGCACTGGGAATTGAACCTGGGACCTCATACATATTAGGTACATGCTCTATCATTAATCTCACTCCTTGTCCCACTACTCAGCTTCTTCAGATGCCTCGGTTTGGGGCTTTCTCCTTGATGTGTTCATTGCTAGTACTTTCCCCTAATGTGTCTCCCCCACACAGAGCACCCTTATCTAAAATTCACCTCTATCCTCCATCACTATATGGTTCACAAACATTTTCTCTCCTTCCACAATGTAGGGCCATCAGCACTAGCAGCAAGTGCTTGTATGTAGTGAACCATCTTGGCCTCCCTCACATACATCTTTCTATTAAAACCATCAGGGATCCTCAATATAAGCCCAAGTTCCTGATTGTGCTTCCAAGCTTTCTCCCTCAAGCCACATACAAAGAACAGGGTAGTATTTGTCAAACATATCAAGATAACCTTAGGAAACTTTCTGTTTTGTTTGTTAAAACAAGGTCTTACGTGTAGCCTAGACTTGTCTATAACTCATGATTTGCTTGTCTCAGCTCCCAAGTTTTAGGTATATGCCACCATACTCACACTGAGGAGCCCTGTGATGACAAGGAGAAGCATCCTAATGGTTTGAAAGGAAACCATTAACAGTCCATGTCTGTACCCTTTTTCAGCCAGCACAAATGCTGGGAAAATCTGATTAGGTTATCTGGACCTTTCCACCCTATTTCTCATCTTTTCTCTAAAGCGATGCTTCTCAAACTTCCATATAAAGGGGATCACCTGAAACCTTATGAAAAGGCAGACCTTAGTGTGGGATGGGGCTACAGTTTAAACAACCATCCAGGTGAGGCTGGCTCGTCAGCCTGAGGACCATTTTCATTGCACAAAGGGTCTACTAATAGTCCTTAATCCTTGCTGGCCATTAGAGTCCACCTGGGCAACCACAGTTCCTGATTTGGGAAGTTGGTTTTAAAGCTGCCCAGGTGAGGCCGACACACAGCTTACGCTGCATTCTCTACGTCGGCCAACCACCTTCCTCATTAGCACCTCACACAAATGCCATTCTTCCTGAGCTCCAGCCTCTGGCTCTGGAACACTTGAGGTCAATCTCTCCTAGATACTCACGCCAACCTTCCCAGCCCTCTGCAGGGTGCCTGTCTCTTCTCTCTTTCTAAGCTCAAATACATAGCAACAGGCTTCATATTCATATGTGGTTTGTCCCTCTCCTTCATTGCCCTCCTTACACTCCTGCCCCCACCGTGCACATCCCTTCCTGTCTCTCATAGATCACCTTCTACTTAATGTCACATGAGTTCTATCGTCCTCCCTTTTCCTTCCCTCATCCAGGATCCTCTGTCTAGTGTCATGTCACACGCACACGCACACATCACCCTTCATCACTCTCCACTCTTGTTCAACATAGTGCTCACAGACTTAGAACTATAAGACAAGATAGAGATAAAAGGGAACAAATAGGAAACAAAGAAGTCAAATTATCTCTGTTTGCAGACAACATGATCTCCTCCTTAAAGACACAGAAGACCCCTCTCTTTAATCTCTGCCCGCCTCAGAAGTGGGTGTGCATTCTGGAGTCAGGTATTGTTCATACACATCTTCATACTCTCAAGGCCTGGCAAATATAAATGTTAAATGTCTCTCTTTATAAGTCTGAGACAGACTTCTAGGAAAATTCAGCAACTGATAGCAAACGAGGCCTTCTCGTGTCTGAAACAAAGAAACAGACAGAACAAGAGCCCTCACGGAGCACAACTTTCACAGTCAGGATGTGCCACAGGTTTTAGCATCCCTAATCCAAAAGTCTAATGTTAGAAAGATTTTTAATGCCGACACTTAGAACTAAATGCAAATATTCCAAAATAGAAAACAATTTTTTCTTAAAACAAACAAACAAACCACCAAACTCCAAAACCTCAAACACTTCTGGTTCTAAGCATTTCAGATAATGAATACTCAACCTGTACTTCCAAGACTTGACCGTGCCTCCCAGTCAGGTGCAAAGGTCTAGTTAATCTATCAGTCACTAAGATGTGCTCTTGGGAAAGCCTAAAAAGAGTGAACGAAGTGAGAGGCAGGGTCATGACCTTTAAGTTAGCATGTGGAGGAGCTCAAATAACAAGCCGATGCCCACCACGAAGAAGCAGGAATTCTCCCGCATCATGGTCACAGGAGCCTATTCAAATTTGGGAATGAATAGACTAGGTCATCCGAAGCAACTGAGTAATTCCTTAACTACTCCATTTTAGGATATAAAAGGCTGCAAGTGCTATAAATATTCAGATAAAGAAGGGAGAGTATTAATAGTTATTTCCAAAACCTGAGTTCATGAACTGTTCTGTTAATGAAACAGGCTGTCTTATAATACCTGTCACTTAGCCAGAAAACATTTCCAATGTGAAATCAGAGACAAGACCCAATAGAAAAGGCTGCTAATGTCAGAAACAAACAAGGGAAGGACATGGCTCAGGCAGTTGTCCCATTCTGAGCTGAGAAAGTTTTAAACTGGGAGATGTTGAGAGGGAGAGACTGAACTCTAAAACCCAGCAAGCTTCATTTGAATTCTGACCTCAGTTTTCTCTCTGTAAAACGGGGATCATAACAACAATTTCTGTAACAAATTCAAATGATAAATATTGCAGTTTCTTTAACAATGTACACTGCAAAATAAAGTTTTGTTTCTAATATTTTCCAATAAATCTTTATCCCAAAAGTCATTTTCTACAGTGGTTATATTACAATAGGTTACATGCTAACACTACTGAGCCATGTACCTTTTCCTGAACTTTCATTATAAAGTTTTTAATTCCACAGTGGTTATATATATCATATCTTTTGCCTAGTATAAGCATTCTCTGTTCCCTCCCCCGTCTATTATTGTTTTTGTGTGGTGATGGGGAGCAAACACAGAGCCTTCCACATATTAAATATGAACTTTATCACTGATGTACAACATATACACATAAACATACATACACATACATAAACACATACACACACATATGAACACACACACTAAACAAATAGACACACATGCACATAAACACATACACACAAAAACACACATAAACAACACAAACACACACAAACACACATAAAATTAACATATACATATACACACATACAAATACACATAAACATACATATATACACATACATACACATATACACTACACATATGTATATATACACACATGAACACATAACATACACACATATTACACACATGTGCATATACACCACACACATATCTATTTTGTTTTTAAACTTCACTCTCATGCTCCCTCCTCTCTTTGGAATCTTCCATCATCTCCACTACCAGAGGCTCTCTCTTTACCGCCCACAGCATTTTGCATCAGAGTATATCTCTTGAATTGTGAGGCTGTTGTTTCTCTTTCTCATTGACTAAGAATATCTAGGACTGGGCTGTCAGACACGATAGTCACTATGTATGAAAATTAATAAAAAAGAGGAGTAAAAGTAAGAGTGGCCTTCCTCAACTCCATAAACTACATTAGAGATGCTCATGAGCCTCATGCGTGAACGCCATGCTGGACCACGGAGACCAGACTGCACCATCGAGGATGCTCTATTGGACAGCACTCATTCTCATCTGCAGGGCAGGACCCTTAGCCTCCACTAATTGTACTGAATTTGTAAATGAATGACCATCAACAAATATAGGTATGTTTACACACATTCTTTCATCTAAATGAAAGCGGAGTAACTGTTCCTGACTATTTAAACCTACAAGAGAAAACATACACAACATATACAAGGTGCATGTCATGCAGGTAATCATAAGGCAATGGATAATGAGTGCTTAATTATATAAATAAGTTGAGGACAAGGAAATGTAGTTCAGTAGTACTGTGATTGCCTAGCATGTGTAAGGCCCTGCTTCCAATTCCCAGGAGGAGGGGGGCAGAACTGAGAAGTCTGTGTCTCCTGATAATTCATATTCCGTCAGAAGGTAATGAAGATTTTCTGTTGAGTCAGCACTTCAGTTGTGAGTGGTCCGACCTATTCACCAGTTTGGTTGCACTGTACCTGCAGATGTACTTGTTCCTTAACCTCAGAGGCAGACTGTGTCCCTCTCACATGAGAATGTGATGCTCAGCTCTGTCATGTCTCTCAGACTGAAGGAGGTCAGCCGCAAGAGTGATTCTCTCATCAAGATCCCTCCTTTTTTATAACCATTGCTTTCCTGTCAATGACTTCCCCAGACCCTATGTGTTTCTCCTCCACCATGAGCAGACTGTTGATACACTCAGTTACTTCTGCCCTTGTCTTGTGGATCCTCTTCCTTCCTGTGCCCCCTTAAGAATATTCAGTGTGGGTCTAGATCCCACCAAGCACTCTTTGTGTCCTCACTGCTTCCTTTCTCTGAGTCCTCAACTTAAGAAACCTATCCATGACTAGGGCACTCCTGAGGTATTCCCCTGTGATCAGACTTCAGGCTCTGTTCTGTAATGGTGATCATTTCATTCCATAAAACTCACCACAGCAGAAAGTAACAAGACGTCTCCTCCTCGTATGATTTTGGATCCAGAACTGTTTCTTTTTTTTTCTTTTTTTCTTTTTTTTGAGCTGTAGACCAAACCAAGGGCCTTGCACTTGCTAGGCAAGCACTCTACCACTGAGCTATATTCCCCAAACCCCAGAACTGCTTCTTAATTCAGCCTACACAGATGAATCTTAAAAACATTAGACTAAGTATGTATAACATAATCCTTTCAAATAAATGTCTGGAACGGAATAAGAAAGGAGATATCCATATAGAAAGGAGATATCAAGGTTGCCAAGGACTAGGGAAAGGCAGGAATGGGAAGTGATTGCTAGTGAGTATGAGGTATTTTTGAAAAAACATTTTTATAACTCTTTGGGAATTTCACACAATGTATTTTGATTATATTCACCTCTAATTCTTCCTATATCCACCCCCACCTTCCTAACTATTCCCTGAAGACCTTTGTCCATTTTTAAAGTAACCTACTGAGTCCAATTTGTGTTGCCCATAAACTCATAGATGTGGGGGCATCCACTAGAGCATGGTGGAACTATCAGAAGCCATGCCCTTAAAGAAAACTATCTGCTCACCTAGCAGCTGTCAAGTGTCAATAGCTCCACAGCTATAGGGCGGGGCCTCATGAGTCTCTCACCCTTCCAGGCTGGAATGTGGACTGGCTTGGTCTTGTGTAGGCAATCACAGCTGCTGGGAGTTCATGAGTGCAACCATCTTGTCACGTCCAGAGAACACTGTTTGCTCCAGTCCTGACCTCTGGCTCTTACAGTCATCTTGCTCCATCTTCAATAACAGTTCCTGAGCCTTGGTGGTGTGTATGAAAGAGATGTACCAACAACCCAACCAAAAGTAGGTCATGCAACTAAATAGCATTCTCAGAAGAGAAAGTTCAAATAGCTAAGAAATATATACATTTTTTTATGTTCACTATCCTTAGCCATAAAGGAAATGCAAATTAAACTATGATGAGATTTCATTTAGCCTCCTTTCATTCTAGTCAGAATGTCTCAGATTAAAGAAAACAAGACAATAAATGCTAACAAGGTTGTGGGGACAGGTAGGAACCCTCATGCATTGTCAGTAGGGATGCAAATTGGTACAGCCACTATGGAACTCACTGTGGTGGTCAAAGAAGAAAACCTAGAACTAGATCTACCATAGGACTCAGCTATACCACTCCTGGGCATATATCCAAAGGACTCTATTTCCTTAGTATAAGGTATCTTATACTAAGATGACAAAAAATGTCCTGGAATTGGATACTGGTGATTGTTGTAAACTTTGTGAACACATTAAAAACTACAGCTGAAGCCCAACATGACAGAGACCTAATGGGTCTTCATGAAAAAAATCTACCCTTCTGATGCCAATGGAGATTGACAGCCCAATATCGCCAGCTTTGGCAAGCATTAATGTAAGCTTAGGAACTGTAACCATGAGATTGGATTCTCCAGAAGAGCTGCCAGCTAAAGTGCTGGGATCAAGAAAAATGGGCCTTGGCGGTACGTGTTACTGGAGTTGTATCCATGTCAGTAGATGTCCACACAACCCAGAAGAGAATTTAACATTGCTGCTGCCGCTGTCACTGTTATAGCAATGGCGCCCACCACTGTTACTCTTTCTGGGATTACCATTTCATAATTGCTTACTACAGCTAGCACAATGGAGACCCTGGCAACAAAAGTAGCTACCACAGTTAGTTAATCTTTCATTCTATTGGGCATGATAAATTTAATTCAGTAGTTATGTATATCTCAATTGGCTTTGAAAATTATAAATTTATAAACTCAAGTTCCAGTTGCTTTTGGGATACTGTCTTACAAGGACACCAACGTACAGTATGGCTCATTAAGGAAGGGAATGGCTCAGTTGCCTTTAGCCTACTGGCTATGGGTGAGATAGGACCTCTGTTGGTCTTTTCTGTATCGAACACACAGATTGCAAGCCCAGTGCCACTTTGAGATCTCTGGCAGCAATTAACTATGCAGCTCACACACGACTGAGCCTGTATGAAAATGAGAATTCAGAGACGGGTAATGCCTGGGGGGCACTCACCAACCTAAGACAGAGCACCTGTGTGGCCTGGGCAGGCATCTCCATGACGGGTAAGGTGACCTGCTGACGTCCCACGCAACCCAAGTCAGAAGCTCATTTTTTAATAAAAGGGGGACCTGTAGGGCCCTGGCCCCCATTTTGGGTAACTGCTGCCTTGCTTGCGCACCTTGACCTTGATATCCTCCCTATGCTAATTCCCTGCCAAGTTCCACCCTCCTGAATGCTTAAGAGAAGTTCCTTGTCTATGTATCCTGAATAATGGGCGTTAACAGATTAGAAGCAAGATTGTAAAACATCAGTAGCGAACTTCTGCCCTCCAGGGTCCCCCCATTGTGCTGTAAGCCTGTATTTAAGACCTCCTCCCTCCCTCAATAAATGACATTCGGCATTTAAAATTAATATATATATATTATATATATATATAATTGAATGAATACTGCGAATGTAATCTATGAATACCACAAATGTGATTAATATCATGAGTGTAATTAATGAATATCATGAGTGTAATTAAAAAAAAACTACAAAACTATTCTGAAATATTTCCTGTAAAGGAATATAAATTATACACCAGTTAAAAAAACCCTACATTTCTGCCTTTGATGGGAGCTCCTTACAAGTATTGAAAACCATCAAAGAGTAAGGCTCTACAACAGCTGGTCAGACACATGACACAGAGCTGCTAATGACACACCAGTGACACCAAACTGTGCAAACCCTTCACTGGTCCCTTTATTCATATTTGTCCCAACTATGTTTCTCCCTCATTCTCTTGTTTCTACTCTTTTTACCAAAGCCCACCAATATGAACTCTCCGAATCTCATTCTATAGTTAGAGCCAATGTATAACTATAGCTTCTCTAATTCACTTCTTGCCACATACCAAAACTATATATGCTCTCATGGTGCTGGGTGCACAGAAGTTAAAGAGGGGTGCTCCTAATATGCCAAATCTGGGTGGGTCTAAGGGTGCCAAGCAGGATACATTCAAGTTTTGTGAAACTGGAGACTCTTCTCTACTGCTATGTCAGGTAAGACTAATACCCCACCCCCACTAAGGAAAGGCTTTAAACAGTGCATACAGCACACTTGGCTTACAGAGAAAAGGGCCAGGATTCCACTGAAGAGAAAGAAGTACAAAATGGCAGGAGCTTTAACTGGTGACGTGGACAACTAATACCGGACTAAATCTAGTAAGTGGACCCTACTAAGTAAAATGTAGCAGCATTTCTATGATTTGAAACTATGTCTCTCAAGCAAAGGGAGGCATCTCCACCCAGAGAGCTTTACTAGTTGGCTATGAGGGACATAGTGAACATAAGTTCACTATGAACTTAGAAAAAGTATCCAGCTCCCTTATAATTATATCACATAAATATTCAGTATTGAGTATGTTGGCAAGTACTCATTTTTCAGCTCCTTGATATCAATACATATAGATACATATGTACACGAGGAATAGTTATAGTCTTAAGGTTCCCAGAAATCCCACAATCCATTTCTCTTTCCATCTTAAGCATTTATTTTGTTGTGGTTACCCACAACACATACCCACAGTTGGATATGTGTCCAACTTGGAGATGCTCTGACATACGTCAGATGGTACCAAAAAGAACAGTTAGCTGAGGAAGGTGTCACAAGGAGGTGACACTGGAAGTGAACTGAGCTGGCACTCATTAGACTGACACTTGTGCCCAGCACTACAGGGGCAGCACCAGGGAATGTGAAGCCACGGCATTTCAGGAGAAATGGAAGAAGTCCTCTGAAGAGTTAGGGGACAGTCTTCAGGGCACAGTGACCAAAAAGACAAAGCAGGGCCAAATCATGATGTGTGACATGACAGATGTGGTCAAAAAATTATTTTTAAATGATGATATCAGTACAATAGATATAAGGACTATTTTGGCTGGACAAAAAATAAATACAATCAATTTTTTAAAAAGTCAACTCAGCATAATGCCCTCCCCACCCCGCTTTTTTTGTGACTGACCTCTGATCCTCAGGCAAACTTTACTTATTAACATACAAATAAAATATCACATTTCAGCACAAATAAAACATCACCACATTTCCCTTTTTTTTAATAAAAATAAAAAATAAAAAGTTATAACTAATATAAGAAAAACTATATACAATAAGTACAATAACTATATATAATATATACAAGCAATAAATACCTCAACAATGTCTGTTTTATTAGGTAATATTTTTTCCTTCTTGGGTCTCTGAGGGAGTTGAAGATTAGATAGTTATAGTTTTCCTTGTTAAGAATTTCAGAAAAGAAACTCACTAAAGAGGTGTAAAGTGTATAAATTTGAAAGACATTATAAGATAGTTTTCTGTTGGTAATACAAATTATTTGGGACTTACCAAAATAGGATAGATAATGGAATATTTTCTCTGAGCTTATCAAATGCAAATGGCATAACCCACTTTTAAAAGAGAGCGCCTCATGACAAAGTGGTAGTTCATGACGGTAGCTTGTACAGGTCTACTGTTACATGCTTTGGCTGTAGTAAAAGTCACCATTGAGATGGTCTGTTTTAAATCAACTTCTTCGGGGAAAAAGAATCCAAAGTCTAAATTAGACAAGAGGGACAAAGCGACCTGCTCGGTAGTTAAAGATTAGATAACCATGTATAAGCTGCATTTTAAAACTTCTTGTGTGTGGGGGGGTGAGTAGATGTACTTGACTATGCACATGCTGCACATGTGTGCTGGAAGGAGATAACTTGTGGGGGTGGCTTCCTCCTTCCACCATGCAGGTCCTGGGGAAACTGAGTTTTCAGGTTGTTAAGCTTGGTGGCAAACACCTTAGCCTACTGAGCCATCTCACCAATCCTAAGTTGCTGTTTGTTTTTTTTTTAAGTAACATTTTTATTGGAGAGTTGTGATGTTTAAATAAAGCAATGATTTAAATATCAAAATAAGACTCATCTATTTTTTTATACAATGCAAACTAGCCTGCTTGAAAAACAAAGACTAAAGAAATTATCTTTGAAAAGTATACAATCTGGGGCTGAAAATTACGGCTCAGTGGGTAAGAGCACTTGCTGCACACACATGAAGGCCTGAGTTTGGATCCCGAACATCCACGTGAAAAGCCAGGAGAGGCAGTGCTTGCCTATGACCTAGCACAAAGACTGGGCAAAGACAGGAGGATTTCTGGGGCTTGCTGGCCTCTGGCCTAGCTAGAAAAAAATGCTTAGGCTCCAATCAGTAAGAGACTCTGGCTAAAAGGAATAAGGTAGAATAGTGGTTCTCAACCTGTGGGTCATATATCAGACTTTTACATTACGATTCATAATAGTAGCAAAATTATAGTCATGAAGTAGCATTGAAAATAATTTTATGGTTGGGGGTCACCACAGCATAAGGAACTGTATTAAAGGGTCACAGCATTAGGAAGGTTGAGAACCACTGAGGTAGAGAGTGGGATAGTGAAGGAGGACCACCAATGATCTCATCTCACCAGGGTATAATAGCGCGCTCTCTCTCTCTCTCTCTCTCTCTCTCTCTCTCTCTCTCTCTCTCTC